>VUQK01031820.1:0-14106 GCA_015106715.1 Bujurquina vittata
ACACAAGCACTTCCATGAGTTATTAAGCTAAGTGCTTTTATTATCTAACATTCACACACATTCATACTCCAACGCTGGCGTCGGAGAGCAACTTGGGGTTCAGTATCTTGCCCAAGGATACATTGGCATGTGGCCCGGAGCAGCCAGGAATCGAACCGCCGACCTGCCGATATGCAGGCGACCTGCTCTACCTCCTGAGCTACAGCCATCCCAAAACTAGTAGTCTCTGGAGCTTGAAAAAAGGTGACTGGACTTTAAGTTTCTTGAAGACGTTTCACCTCTCATCCAAAAGGCTTCTTCAGTTCTTCAGCTGCAGAGACTATATTGCCAAAAGTATTTGCTCAACTACCTTCAAGCATATGAACTTGAGTTACAGCTCATTCTTAAGCCATATGCTTTAATATAATGTCTGCTCACCCTTCACAGCTTTGACAGCTTCAACTCTTCTGGGAAGGCCTTCCACAAGGTTTAGGAGTGTGTTAATAGGAATTTGGGGGAATTAAGAGTTCCTTTCACTGGAACTAAGAGGCAGAGCACAACTACAGAAAAATAACCCCCTCACCATAACCCCCCCTCCACCAAACTTTACACTTGGCACAATGCAGTCAGACAAGTACCGTTCTTCTGGGAACCACCAAACCCAGACTCGTCCATCTGATTGCACAACACTGATTCGTCACTCCAGGGAACACACATACGTTAACTACAGTGACTACAGCAGCAGAAGATCTGTTAATGTGACTTCAGTCAATCTCAGTCAATTGATCTTCTGGAGCCGCCAGACGCGCCACCCTGTCCACCATCACCAATTTAAGATGACAGGGCAGCAGGACGCAGGCTCACCGAGCCTCGTTTTAACCTTGTGTCGAAAGTACAGACGTCAGACTATATACCAGTTTTTAAATTGTGTTGATAGGCCAAGTAAAACCAAGGATAAATAATTTACAGCATGCCTTTTCCTGGATGTTGTCATCGCGTTGGTCCAGGAAGAAATGGTAAAAATGGAATATTTGCTAGTAGAAAGTGCATCCAAGCAAATAACACCCAAAAAAACACGTCATCCGCTTTCCTGTCGGTGGAAAAATGGACCACATCAACCAGTTGAGAAATTACATGGCAAACATGCACCATTTGGTTACTGAGCAACAGGTGAAAGTTGTGGAAGTGAAGGTGGCAAAAGACAGACAGCAATATTGGTAGTGAGTTTTGAAATTTGAGTATGTTTGGAGCGTATAGTTAATGTGTAGTGGGTTTAGCGTGTTGTGTAGTCATGGACGAGGCAGATGCTGCCAAAAAATGCCACCAAAGGAAGACTCAAATGTAAACACTGTCTTCAGGTGTATCACCAGAGGGAGGGACACACCTGGGAGTGTCAGGCCTGTGATAGACCCCTCTGTCTGTGGTGGACAGGAACTGTTTTTGGAGTGGCACAAATCATTTTTGGCATCTTATTGTGACACCTGATTGTTCTGTAAATAGTTGTACAAAAATGCCTGATGCACTGACTGCATTTTAGCGTCAATATAATTCTGTTGTTTGCTAAATTTGTGCCTATGTTTTTGAAAATGACAACTTAATTTTGTATTTTAAGGTATAAAAATAGTTCGTTAAAAACATTTGTGGTTTTCAATAAAAACATTTTTTACTCACATTTTATCTTTTTTTTGTGTGCTTTTAGGTCCAAAGTGTTAATATACTCTAGTTATACCCTAGACTCCAGAGGGTTAAAAAGTAGATTTTTCTATCCCAACTTCAAAGTTTCACGGTTATCACATATCACTCTTTCTCATCCTCCTCAGGCTCATCAGTTCCTCTCCAGCTTGGTCTGCCAGTGGCGGTGCCCCCTCAGTACAGTGGACTGAAAGAGGTGAGCATTGAGGCTGTGAGGGCCCGCCTGCGCCTTCTCTACCACTTCTCTGACCTCATGTACTCATCGTGGAGACTGCTCAACCTCAGCCCTAACAACCAGGTGAGTCAAAATAAAGACAAAATGTTTGGAAATTTAGTTAAAGATGTCATACTGGATTTTTTTCTTTAATGTGATACCAGTTGTAATGTCAGTGCAACTACACAATGTTGCTATAAAAAGATGGATCTAGTACAAGAAACATTAGTAGAGACAGCATGGGGGTGTGCATTTGTATTTTCTACTTTTTCCAAGCCCCGTTCCCACACACGCATTCATATGTCTCTTTTTTTCATGTATGAGCATAAACTCAGGCATTTCAAACATACAGTTTATGTATCCCAGGCAGAGATCTTATTGCCAAAGGGACAAACTGTCTATAGACGGTTAAGCTGGCTAGCCTATATTGCAAGTTGCTCTTCTCACTTCAGGTTCTGAAGTGAGAAGAGGGTTTGACTAATCATTAGGGTGGGTAGTTCTACCTGACATGATCATTGCAGTCATCATTCGGTCAGGATTGGTGTAATAAAACAAATGCTTCTGAGGAATAGAAGGAGGGAAGCACATCTTATAGTGAGGCATTGGGAAAAAATGTTAGGAATGAGAACATTAAGGCTACAACTAACCTGTAACCTGCAATCTCTGTAAAGGCTGTTAATTTGGTCAACAAGAATAAGACATTCACTGCAGATTGTTTTAACAAAATGGAACTATTGAAAAATAACATTATGCAACTGTTTAATGATCTTATTAAAAATGTTTTTCTTCCCTGTAGTTTAGACATTGCTCTATCAGAGATTGTTGCAGGTTACAGGTTAGTTGTAACCTTAATGTTCTCATTCCTAACATTTTTTAAACCTTTTCAAGTTCTTAATTATATCCTAATAGTCATTTTTTTTATTCTGCAGAGCTGTACTTCCCACTACAACGCTGGTACCTGGGGGATTGTCCAGGGCCAGTTAAGGCCACTCTTGGCTCCCAGAGTGTACACACTGCCTATGGTGCGGTCAATAGGCAAGACCATGGTGCAGGGCAAGAACTACGGCCCCCAGATCACTGTCAAAAGGATCTCCACACGGTCAGTGCTCTGCAAAGTTTGTTTGGGAACAATTATTAGTGTATAGTTTTAGTCAGAAGTTTCTGTAACTTCATCATTGGCATGAATGTGAAGGTCATTTTGGACATTGAATTATTTCTTTGAACTGTTTTGTTCCAGGGTGAAATGATTGTACAGCACAATGATTGTATCTTTTAATGAATTTAAAAAGCAAGTTTTTTTTCTCTAATCCACACCGGGTCAAAAGTATACATTTAGGCTGAAATGTATATAGTGCATACCTGACTTCTAGCCAGTGGTTCGATATTACCTCTAATATTAGAAACTTTGTTCTCGTAGAAAGAAGTAAATTCAGAGAAATTCAGTTGGTGTGGTTTTGGAGGGATGGAGTAGGTTGTCAGTGGATGAAAATAGAAAGCAGAATTAGACTGATTGTTATTAGTTGGGAAATCTAGCATTGAGTTTATTTCATAGCTGTAGCAGTAAAAGTGCATTTTCCAAATGAATTTGTAGTTTGTTTTCTATATTTTCTCTCAGCTCTGCTGCAGATTCCTTTTGTCAGCTTTAGCTTTAAAGTTTCTTCAGCGTGCTTTAGGCGAACCACAGACATTAATCATTTTGACAGGAGCAATATGGTCAATCATTTGAGAAATGGCATCAGAGAAATTGTCCATTTCATCGCAATGACAGCTGGTAATGTGCATCTTGAAAATTCACTAATGAATGTATCAGCTGTGCTGGCATTGGCATAATACTTATAATAATACTGATAAATTAGTTTGTATATGTTTTAATAAATGAATAATATACAGCACCAGTTAAAAGGGTAAGTGTGTCCAAACTTTTGACTGGTACTGTATTTCTGAAAATATGCACTAATGCTCAGAGACGACAACACCTAGAAAATCGAGGCTTCTGGAAAAAATGAGTGTGACCTTTTGCATGTGTGGGTCAATTCTTACAAGCAATCTGGTCAGTACTTCTGCAGCTAATGGCGTCATAAATGTGACCTTTAAACGTAATTCTTCCCCCACCCTTGTCTTTTTGTTCCACTTTCATTTGAACTCTGCAGAGGTCGGAAGTGTAAACCAATCTTTGTGCAGATTGCTCGGCAAGTTGTAAAGTTAAATGCCTCAGATCTCAGACTGCCCTCAAGAGCCTGGAAGGTCAAACTGGTTGGAGAGGGTGCTGATGATGCAGGAGGAGTCTTTGATGACACAATCACAGAGATGTGTCAGGTGTGTAAACATCTGGTCTTGAATCTTACTTCAGCTTTTTACTGAATCTTTGATGTTACAGTAGTACTACTTCATTGTTTCATTTCCATAGGAGTTGGAGACAGGAGTTGTAGACCTACTCATCCCTTCCCCCAATGCCACAGCAGAGGTGGGCTACAACAGAGACAGGTGAGTAGCATTTTTCCACTGCAGGAAGTTTTAGGATATAATCCTTCTTCTGAAATAAAAGAATAACATTTATTTTGTTTTTGATTGCTCTAGATTCCTCCTCAACCCCTCAGCCTGCCTGGATGAGCACATGCTCCAGTTCAAGTTTTTAGGTATCCTGATGGGGGTAGCCATCCGCACCAAGAAACCTCTGGATCTGCACTTGGCTCCTTTGGTTTGGAAACAGCTGTGCTGCATTCCCTTATTGCTGGAGGATTTGGAGGAAGTGGACCTCCTTTATGTGCAGACGCTCAAAAGCATTCTTCACATTGAAGACAGCGGCATCACTGAGGATAATTTCCATGAGGTGAGAAAAGCATCTTGATTGCATGTTAAGTGAAAGCGGTAGTGATGTGAATTGTGTGAAAGATATTAACATTTAAATGAATCAAGCATTAAACACCGGCCACACATTCATGGTTACAACGGTGTTCTACTAACTGGAGGTGCAAGCAACTTGCGGCCGGGTCTATGGGCTCATCCTGAATAAGCCATTAATATGAATTATGGACCATAAAAATGGCAGGACTTCTCATTTGCATAATTAATGAGGTTGTAAAGGGTGTACATCACAGAGCATATAGTGTAAAGTAAATACAATACAAATGTAGATAATATGCAGGGCCCTCAGGCCGAGTGTGTGTTATTTTGACTATATAGGTCATTCGGTTTATATTCTTCCAGTGTACACGTGATTTGAAAAAAAACACAAAAAAAACCTCTCAAACCAACCACCGTGTGAGTCGAGCTCCACTTTCCCCGCCTGAGTCTCTTAACAGTTTGCCTGAATTGCTTTGAGACCGACTGAGCGTTGAAGTCTACCAATAGGACAATGGAATCGCGTGGTGGGGCAGCCCCCAGTACCCCATCCAGCATTTCCAAGAAGGCTGGGTAATCATTTGGTCATTTGGTGCAGACAACAGTCAGGTCCCAGAAGATGCAGGGAAACAACCCTCTTGTTCAGCCTCACACACTGACTCAGGGCCTCTGCCCCGACTGCCGCACAACACACACTTCTCCTGACCCCTACAACGCCTCCTGTGGGTGGTGAGTCCATTGGCGGGCAGGCCTATGTCACTTCTTCCGGCTGTGTCCGGCCCGGCCACCAGGTACTCTCCCTTGACCTCCCTCCCTAGGCCTGGCTTCAAGGCCTGGCCCCTGGTAACCATGTTCTTGTCAGGGTAAGCTGGTCCCTTGATTTTGGTCTTTCACAGGGGTCATTCAAGTCGCTGTTTGTCTGTAAAGCTCTGGTCATGCAGGTATGGAAGGGCCCCTGTTGATGCTGCATGGTGGAGCTTTGGCCCCACTCCCAGCCTTGTAGAGGAGAGAAGGGGCATTTAAGAACAAAGTTCCCAACACTGCCATGGCAAGCTCCATCAGCCATGGTGAGGGAGGAGAGGAAAGGTCTGCAGCTGCTGCTTCGGCATGAAAGGAAGGAGTGTGAGGGGCAAAGAATCCCCTTTCAGCATTTCTGTTAGCTTTAATTTAAATCTGCCACACGAGTTGCCAGAAGTCGACCAGGTGAATACATGAACGGAGAAATAACTGACATTCAGTTAAAGCTTTTACAAAAACAGTGGCTTTTATTTACCAAGACTGCAGAAGGTAGCGGCTTGTATTTTGTCTCTTCTTATATTTTATTAATGTATTCTCTTTGATAGTATTTTTGGCCATATTCTAATACAAAGCCTCGTTTTGATCTGCTTCTACATGCCCTTTTAGACCATTGATATACTTGCTTTTCAACCACGCATTCACTTAACAGCAGTTACCCCAGGTTAATCACTATGGCCTTACAGATGTGGAGATACTGGAGATATTTTCTAGTCGGACATATATTTCCATTAGAGCCTCTTTCATTTATACAAAGAAAAGTTCTCGAACCCCAGAAAGTTAGATCTTTGCCATCTTTGTTTGTGTTGCAGATGATTCCTCTGGATTCCTTTGTCGGGCAGAGTGCAGATGGTAAAATGGTGCCCATTATCCCAGGAGGAAACAGCATCCCTCTTACTTTCTCCAACAGGAAGGAATATGTGGAAAGAGCTATTGAGTACAGACTGCATGAAATCGACCGTCAGGTACAGTAAGACTGCAGTGCTGCAACTCTGTTGCAACACAGTTTTATGATTACCTTTTTGAAAGTGTACATTTTTTTCAGAACTGGAACAGATTAAGAAGTGATACACAAACCAATCCAAATGCACTATGTTGCCAAAAGTATTCATTCATCAGCCTTCATGTGAACTTGAGTGACATCTCATTCTTAGTCCAGAGGCTTTAATATGATGTGGGCCCACCCTTTGCAGCTAGAACAGCTTCAGCTCTTCTGGGAAGGCTTTCCACAGGTTTAGGAGTGTTTATGGGAATTTCTGACCATTCTTCCAGGAGCACATTTCTGACGTCAGACACTGATGTTGGATGCGAAGGCCTAGCTTACAGTCTCTGCTCTAATTCATCCCAAAGATGTTTTATGGGTTGAGGTCAGGACTCTGTCCACAGCAAACTTGCATCCATGTCTTTATGGAGCTGCAGTCATGCTGGAACAGCAAGGGGCCATCCCCAAACTGTTCCCACAAAGTTGGGAGCTTCAAATTGTCCCAAATGTCTTGCTATGCTGAAGCATTCATTTCCTTTCACTGGAACTAAGGGACCAAGCCCAACTCCTGACAAACAACCCCACACCATAACCCCCCCTCCACCAAACTTTACACTGGTCACAGTGCAGTCACACAAGTACTGTTCTCCTGGCAACCACCAAACTCAGCCTCCTCCATCAGATTGCCAGATGGAGAACACGACTCCACTGCTCTGGAGTCCAGTGGCGGCGTGCTTTACACCACTGCATCCGACACTTTGCATTGTGGAAGGCTGCTCGGCCATGGAAACCCTTGCCATGGAGCTTTCTACTGTTCTTGAGCTAATCTGAAAGCCACGTGAAGTTTGGAAGTCTGTGGCAACTGACTCTGCGGAAAGTTGGTGACCTCTGTGCACTCTGCACATAAGCATCCGCTGGCTCCACTCTGTGGTTGTACGTGGCCTAACACTTCATGGCTGAGTTGAGGCCCATTCTTTTACAAATATTTGTGGAAGCAGTCTGCATGCTTAGGTGCTTGGTTTATACCCCTGTGGCCATGGAAGTGACGGGAATACTTTTGGCATTATAATGAATGTGGTGGGTCGCCTGTCAGTAGTTTTCTACTCTCTGTGGCACATTGCTTGAAATTTAATTAAATTTTATTAACATTAACATCATAAAACAGTTGCTCATTTTTAAATTAATTCCTTCTTTTTTTTTTAAACCAAACATGTACACACGTGTCTATCAGAAGGCCATCAGATGACGATAGCTGTGGTTATAAAAATGTTTTAATGAAAGCTAACAGCTCCTGTGGGCCGACTTCTTCCAGGTGGCAGCGGTGCGTGAGGGCATGTCGTGGATCGTACCGGTGCCGCTGCTGTCCCTGCTCACAGCCAAGCAGCTGGAGCAGATGGTGTGTGGCATGCCTGAGATCTGCTGCGATGTGCTCAAGAAGGTGGTGCGCTACAGAGAGGTGGATGAACAGCACGCCCTTGTGCAGTGGTTTTGGCAGACCCTGGAGGAGTTCTCCAATGAGGAGCGCGTCCTCTTCATGCGCTTTGTCTCCGGCCGCTCAAGGCTTCCTGCTAACACAGCCGATATCTCCCAGAGGTTTCAGATCATGAAGGTGGACAGGGTGAGTAAAGCAGTGCATGTTCATCATGAATAAATACAATTATTTAAGGAAGTTTCCATGTTATTTGGGGGTGTAAGGTCTTGTAACGTGGCTGGAGATAACATCTATAAAAAACCTCTATGGATAAGGCTTATTGTAGAGGGGAGGGGTTTCTGAGGATATTTAGCCATCTGACAAGATGTCATGGTAGATGTTCCTGTTGGAACGGTTAGCTCAGAGTGTAAATGTAAAGAGAAGAAGAGAGCACAGTTGGATCTGCCACAGGAAGGTGGTGGATGAGTTTGAAGTAATTTCACGGGATTTGTCGTGTCCCCTCCACAGCCGTACGACAGCCTGCCCACCTCTCAGACGTGTTTCTTCCAGCTGCGCCTGCCTCCGTACTCAAGCCAGGCTGTCATGGCTGAGAGGCTGCGCTACGCCATCAACAATTGCCGTTCCATCGACATGGACAACTACATGCTCTCGCGGAATGTGGACAATGCCGAGGGCTCCGACACCGACTACTGATGCAGACAGTCCAACACGTGCACGAAAATAAACAGAGTTACAGAAATGAGCAGGAACAGGCAGTCATATCTGAACACGCACGTACGCAAACACACGCGCACACACAGAGCGATGCATCGGGAACACTGCACCATCATAGGAAACTCTTAAGCAGATGGGCCATTTTTTTACATCTGTTTTATGTCCCTTAAACAGCACAGGTTTTTCTTTGTTGTTTTATTGGCTGTTTTTAATGACACAAATCCACACAAGAAGTGCATTTGTTTTGTTTTTTCTTTACTGCACATCCCATTTTCAGGGTTTCTGCATGGAGCTGTGTTTATTTGTGTATAGAACATTATCAAGCAAGCTGTGGAGGAAGAAAAACAAATATTGTATATTGTGTAAAATGCTTCATTAGGGAACATGTCATATTTATTGTTTTTGTTGCCTATGCCGAGTTTCCCAAAGCATATAGAAAAGCTGACAATAAATGCTGCAAATGATTGATGTCCTGTTGCTGCGGTTGGCTGTTTCCATGGAAGAGAGACAAACACTTGTTTCCCAATGTTGACATCATATTTATTCATTACACAAGTACAAATATCACAAATGCTGCTGTTGGAGGGCAAGGAAATGAACTGCAGAAAAACTGTACATAAGGTGGGGAAAACAGGTCCGTGTCTAATCAATTAAGTTTATTTTTATAGCGCCAAATCCCAATAAACAATCGCCTCAAGGCGCTTCTGTTGTCAGGTAAAAGACCTGTTGGGCAAAGGCTTGTTTCAGAGTTTCAATACAACCAAGTGGAGCTCAAAGTGTCTCATGGATATGTACAGTGCACTATTCACCCCACCCTGAGGTTTTTTGGGGCAAATTTATCACGTGTTTCAGATCAAACAAATTCTAACATTCGATAACACAAGTGAATGCAAAAAACAGTTTTTAAATTATTCATTCCATTTATTACAATCCAAACCTACCTGGGCCTGTAAGAAAATGCAAGGGGGGGGGGCAGTGAAGCAGACTAAAAGATCCCAGAAAGCAGCACATCACGCCACTGACGTCTATCAGTCTGGAAAGGATTGCAGAGCCATCTCTAAGACTTTGGGTCTCCAGTGAAGCACAGTTATCCACAAATGGTGACTAACCAACAGCGGTGGACCTTCGGGGAGCGGTCGACCTACCAAAACTCCTCCAAGAACCCAGAACAACTAAAGAACTACTGGCCTCACGTGTGTCAGTTACGGTCAGAGTTCATGATGCAACAGTAAGGAGGCAACGAATGGCCTCCATCGGAGAGCAGAAAAAAAGCATTCAAGTGAACGTATTCTGTGGACTGATGAGACAAAAGTGGAACTTTTTGAAAGGTTTGAGTCCTGGCACATTTATAAAAAGAACATCATGCTAACAGTAGTGTGAGGATCTGGGGCTACAATTTGCTCTAATGGGAAGTGTGAATTCTGCCAGGAAGTTGAGAAGGCCGATGTCCGCCCATCAGTTTGCTCCCTTGGATTACGCAGCAGGACGATGATCCAAAGCACCTCTGAATGGCTCAAAGAAAAGAAAAAAGGCTTTTGGAGTGTCCAGCTTTACATCAGGTCGGCACGCTTTAGTGTGACCTTAAAGCGGCCGTTCATGCTGCAAAGCAGTGTGACTGAATGAAGACAGTTGTACAAGTTGGCCAACGTTCTTCCACAGCGATGTGAAAGACTCACTGCCAGTTAGCACAGAGGCTTGGGCTTTCACAGGATCGCTTAAGAAATGAAATCTTCATTTAAGAAATGCAATTCGGGTTTACTCGGGTTATTTTTGTCTAACATTAAAATTTGACGATCTGAAACGTGTGACAAATATGCAGAAACAAGAAGAACTCAGGAAGAGGCTGAATACTTTTTTTTTGCTTTTTGCTTTTGGATCTTCTAATGAAGGAACTGCAAATAACACTTCCCAGGTAAGAGGATGTGTAAGAGCTGGGAATATGTGTAAGGAGATATCACAATAGATGCTCCACCTTTTAAGCACACATGATTGGATCGTCCTGATGTGTCAGGTAAAGAAAAGTATGTACATTTGAAAGTAATTTATCAGAAAGATGTTGAAAATAATACGTGCCATTCGGTGATGTCACAGCTAAACGTTTGATTCAGTGTCCTTTGAAATGAAATGCACTGTGTTTGGCAGTCTTTATTGTCTGGACATTAAATCTGCGCATCAGCACACAGAAACCACGCAGGACCGTCCTAAATGACAGAGGGTGTTCAAGCTGACGCACACTAACGTTTTACTTGCATACGTACCTGAAACAATCCTGTAGAGCGGCACAGGATTGTTGACTTTGACTCTCTTTTGTGTTGGAAGTGCAGCCACATGATTAGCTTGTATCTCTCGTTTTTAAATCCAACTTTGACTGGTTTTTATCCCTCAGCCCCAAAAGAGGCTGATGGAGTATTGTCATCGCCCCCCTGGGCAGCCAACACAAAAACTCACTAACAATGTCACCTAGGATGTTAAAATTGAAGCCATAAAACTCGCCGATGAGTTAGTTCTTGCCATAATGATTCTGTATTCTCACGGGTTCATATTTCTTATTGCTGGTTCTTGTGTGTGAGTCACCGAGGCTCATGAAGATCTACAGAGAACCGTAACTGCCACCTGAAGAGTCGACTGCTGACAGTATTTTTACATTTTACAGTCACTTTTACAGCACATCCTGAATTGTAATTTTCATGTTAAACATTATTACACAAATATCAGGGTTACTAACAATATGTGTGTCCTGTGTCAGGCATTCGCAACAAACTGCTTGAATATGTCGACATTCTCACCAAATGATGATCATTTTTAATTTGGGTCGAGCTTCTCCCTCAAAAGGTTTTCATGGACAGTATTTAGGACACTGGGACTCATTTGATGTTATGCAGACTACACGACAGCCTTAGAAGCTTGATGGGTTTAATATGGCCGCCTGCTTTTAGGATTTTACCACGCAAGTCACCGCCGGTGCCACCGCACTCTGGTGTTGCATCAGCATGAGGTAGAAGAACAAGTGAAAACCCAAAGAGTACGAGATCATCAAGGTAGCAGGTTCGTTATCCAGGTGTAAGAGCCTTTGAATTCGCTAAAGAGAGTTCACGTTGTGTGTGTCCGGCTCCACATTTAACAGGTCCTCAAAGTCGGGTGTTGTCACAATAATATTTTGTATTTTACAATCAGACTGTGTTCATCCTCAAGTTCAAGAAAACAATATTTTAGAAAACTTTCGATCTTGCTTGTTTTTTTTGTTTTTTTTGTGTGTGATGAGATCCTGTCTCAAAGAGATCTGTTCTCAGATCAGTCACAGATGTTCTGCAGGCAGCTACAACAACACATCTCCATCAGCATTGTCAGCTAACTTCAACAGAACACTTGAAATGCCTGCAGAGAATTCTAAGGATGACGCATAAATCCAGAGGAACAAGTACGGTGACAGTTACTGTTGCTTGCTTTGTTATCCGTCCATCTTCTTCTGCTTATCCTGTCCAGGATCGTGGGTCATTATACTAAGATTCAGCTTCATTCTCATGCCGTAGTGCTCTATGAGCCACCATGAACACACACTAGTTGATGTTGTGTAGCTCTCGCTGTCCTGCCACATCGGAATCAATCTTATACTAGAAATAGTTCCTGTCAACATCCAGAGTTCCTGAGCTACACGTTTGTTCCTAAAAAGCCTTCATCATCCTCACTTGAAATCATGTTCTTCCATCATAGGACTATTTGCTAGAGTAGCTTGTGACAATATCGCCATCAAGTGGAACAGCCTGTAAAGCCTTTTGTGAGGGATAACTCATTGTGTGTGTTTGTCACAAATCATACTATTCTGCTGCGCTCACTCACATGGAAGCGATCACTCCCCCAGACGGGCTCATCTGAGCCAAAGAACCAGGACGGGATCGTTGTGTATGTTCTCCTGATAGTGTTGAACCACAAGCTTGTCTGCTATGCCAGGCGTGTCATATTTGAATAATGGCTGATTCCTGAGCAAAGTTCTGTTGATTGCCAGATTGTTGTTGTCAGTTGACTCAAGTTGGACTTGAATTTTTAAATAGAAAGAGTGATTCACTGATTGATGATTGGACTTTCATTAAAGAAAGCTCGCTTTGTAGTATTCACATTTATTTTTCATTAAAGCTGTTGAACTTTAGCTGCCTGTGGGTCTAAACCGTGACACACACCGAAGCACAAAACCTTTACATACAGACAAAAGTCAAAGTGCTGCATTCATTCATCCCTACTGTGCACGATGTTGTGCGCATGTTCTGTAGGTGGCTTAACTCAAGCACACTATCATTTATCAGGGTAGTTTAGGCGTCACACGAGCTGGACACACAGTATTGTCAGCTGCATGTGAAATGGAAAAATTCTAAACATCCAGAGAATCAACTGAAATCAGGTGGTTAAACTCTAAAGCCTTGCTTCCTATTGGACGACCGCAGAAGCAAAGACAAAGCTGTTGGCAGGACATGAGGACCACAGGCAGGGTCCACGGGGTCAGAGAGCCTGAGGCCACACTGACCACACATTCAACATTTTTCTGCCATTACAGTTATACATGTTTTTGAGCCTCTTTCAGTCATGTTGCAGCTCTTTGTGTCTCTCTGATTTTGTTCATTTACCTTTTTTATGGCTGTGTGCATCTTTAGTTTGCAGCTCTATCTGAATCTTTGGGGTCACACATTCTCTTTGTCTTTCTTTGTTACCACCTGACTGAGTTCCAGACATCACCTGTGAACAGCTGCACTCTCTTTGGTTGTTGTTGGCAGATGTAAGATCTGTACCGTCACTGTCATTCAATCTGTTATGATGTCACATCCTGTGGAAAAATAATGCGCACACACAGAAGCTTTAGCGACGTTTTTATTCCTCTTTCTGCTGGACGGCTGCCACTTTGATTCACAGGTTTTCAAGCTAATCTGTTTATGGTATATAAATATATAAATTTCCTCTTCTATGTGCAGAGCAACAAAGATGCCAAAGCGGGAAGAACAATAAGTCTCCAGGTGAGGCCTGAAAAGACAAAGAAACATATTAACTGTCATGCTTTGTTTACATCATCAAAAATAAAGCTTTTGAAATCAGATCTGCCGCTGGTCAGCGGGCTGGTACCACGTTATCAAACGCTTTCCTTTTTGCACAGACTGCTCTGCTGCCTCCAAATATCCACCAGGGATTGAAAATTGGACTAATCTGCCCCTGAAAGCAGCCAGCTGTTTGTATTCAGTTACTGCTTACCACTTTATTAGGTACACTTTTTCAATTTCTCATTAATACAACTGTCTAATCAGCCATCCACATGGCAGCAACTCAGTGGCGTTGTAGGTCAACACACCTGCTGAAGTTCACATTGAGCACAAAAATGGGCAAAACTATGATTTAAGTGACTTTGAATGAGACACGGCCGCAGGGAGTTTCCCGCACAACCATCTCGGGGGTTGACAGATCATGGGAGAACACTTC
>VUQK01031825.1:0-12495 GCA_015106715.1 Bujurquina vittata
ATATTTTATATGTTTGAGATATAATCTGTGTGTGTGTTTATGTTTATGTGTGTGTATATGTGTATGTATATATATATATATATATATATATGTATATGTGTGTCTATATATATATATATATGTGTATATATGTGTATATGTATGTTTATCTCACTCTCTCCCCTTATTTCTTCAATTTTCTCTCTTCTTTTCGCACTCTTTCCTTCCTGCCTGACATGATGGGCTTAAAAAAATATTTAAAATAAGCAAAATAATAGAAAGTCAAACTTTAAACATGTGCTATGTTTTCTATGCCATATTATGAATAAAATATGAGTTGATGAGGTTTGTAAATCATCACATTGTCTTTTGAAATTGAGGTAGTAGAAACCACAATATGCTGCTTGGCTGTCCAATAACGTGTGCTTGATGTCAACACACAGATCTTGGAAGCCATTTTTCAAGACAGAATTTTCCTCAGAGAGGGTTAAAGAGCACCACTGTATCAATTCAGTGGCAATATTACTGTTTGTTTTGTTGTGATGACTGAACCATCTCGCAGTGTTGCTGCTAAATTGCCATGAAACCACTCTTAACCTTACGTGACGTGATTGAATATGTGCAGCATCACTCAGTGTTGCTCACCAGATGTTTTTTGAATTTTCTTTTTCCATCTGCCTCGTTGTGTTCATATACCCTAGAGATACAGTCATAACTCATTTTTTTCCTCTTAGTATACAAAACATCTTGTCAGAATTTCTTAATGACTCCATCCTTTGCCCCATCATTTGCTAATTTGACTTTGAAATGTGAGAGCCAGTTTCTGCAATCAGTTTCTACTAACCGCACTGATTACCTGCAAACACAGAATTACACAATCACAATCACTACACAATCAGTAAATCAATCAAACCAACAGCACCCTTTTTTTTCAAACACTTGAGATTTGCTAATCATTCTTTAATATCTTTTTCAAGGATTATCTTGTTGTCATTGTTATACTGAGCTATCCAAATTAGCACAACCGTAGCATAATAACGATTAAAAACCAAAATGGATTCCTTCGGTTACAGTTTGCAGCATTTTTGTGTTTATTACAGAGAGAGTGAAGAAAATGGGGAAATGTGGGGAAAGCCTACTTTGAGATTTGACATTTAAATAACAATAATATTAATAAAAATATCGTCCTCCTATTTTTTTCTCCATCCATCCGTTCACCTGCGCTTATCCTGTTCAGGGTCGTCTAAGTGCCGTCACAGTGGTTTGCAGTCGGGTGCAACTGAGAGTTTTCTAGTTGTGAAGTTATAGAATGAAAGGGCTTATGTGTGTGTGTGTGTGTGTGTGTGTGTGTTTTATCTCAACACAATGACTATTAATTATTTAAAGAGCCCATCCTCCTTTAAAACAAAAACGCCTATCTCAGCTACCCAGGCCTTCTGGTATTCTAACTGTGAGGTAGCAGCGCTGACCACCGCGTCATTGTGCTGCCTTTGATTTCCAATCGTCCAATCTGACCCAAATGTATTTATAATGCACATTTGAAACATTTAAGTGCACAATGGAGGCTGATCTAACATGAGGGGGCAGCAGGTTCCATAGTTTAGGGGCTATGGCTGAGAAAGCTCGGTCTTAAGTCTCGTTTTAGGAGTAGCTAGTTAGCAGATCTATAAAGCAAACTATAAACTGTAATGAAACCACATTTCTTTCCCATAATACCAACAAATCTTTCAGGTCTGAATTGCTGTCTTCAAGTGCGCAAATTATGTCAGTTTTATCCTCTGCTGAAGTTCATAATGGGTTCTGTGCATTTCTTTGTAGACATGTAGCCTGTACACACAAGCCATTCGAGGGGATTTTGTAATTGTATCTTGTGACTGTAGAAGCAATTTGACCACAGAAGATTCACTGTCAGCGTTCAAGCACCTGATCTGAGATCTAAGCTTTGTGACGTGGTGTCCTGCTGGAAGAAGCCATCAGAGTATGGTCATAAAACATAAAAGGATGGCCATGTTTCAGCAACATTCAGATAGGCTGCGGCATTTAACCGATGCGCCGTTGGTACCAAAACGTGCCAAGAAACAACATGTTCATGTTGTTTACATCAAATTCTGACTCTACCGTCCGAATGTTGCAGCAAAAACTGTCTATCAATGTTTTCCAGTCGTCCGTTGTGCAATTTAGATGACTTGTGAATCGTAGCCTCAGTTTTCTGCTCTTAGCTGATGGGAGTGGCACCTGATGTGGTCTTTTGCTGCTCTAGCTCATCTGCAAGCATTTTGTGTTCAGAGAATCTCTTCTGCGCGCCTTGTTTGCACAGTAAGTGGTTAGTTACTGTTACTTTCCTATCAGCCTGAAGCAGTCTGACCATTTTCCTCTGACCTCTGACCTCAAAAAGGCATTTTCACTCAGAACTGCTGCTCACTGCATATTTTCTCTTTTTCAGGCCATTCTCTGTAAACCCTAGAGATGGTTCAAGGATATTTTAATTACCCCCAAGGACCAATTTCTTAAACAGTCAGCAGAAATTACACAAACATCAAGCAAAATGCAACTGATAAGCAGTAATTTTATATGTGTATATATAATATAAAAACAAAATTAAGCAACATTATTATTAAGAGCTTATTGAGGTATTCAAATACCAATAGAGCTTCTGAGTCCATTCACCCTGTACATAGGCATACAAACATCTGTGACCAGCTAGAAGCAACTTGAGGGATGGCTAGGATCGGCCAGGATACACTGGGCTTTCTTCGAGGTCCCAACCTTGCACAGGTGAGGAAGGTCATTCAGGGTCACAAATGCAATTTTGCTGCACACTCTATCTTTTGTTTTCTTATGTTTGGGAAATCAGACCAGCCCATCTGGCACCAACAACCTCGTCACATTCAGAAAAACTTAAATCGCCTTTCTTTTCTTATTCCGATGCTCGGTTTGAACTTCATCGGGTCGTCTTGGTCGTGTCTACGTGCACAAATGCATTGAAGTGCTGCCAATCCCATGGCAGCACTTCAATGCAGCTGAACATGATTGTCATGTTAATACAGCTCAGTCTGCTAAAATTTGCTGTGAAGATTGCCACAGTCTTGTGTGTTTGCAGCTCACCTTATTTCTTAGCTTTTTAATAGTCTTTTTGAGCTAGTGGGTAAGACATTTGCAGTGTTTTACTGTCACAGTGAAAGTTTCAACAGCCCTGCTGTCCCGCTCTGACCATTTTAATTTTGCTGTTTTAATTAGAAAATAACCCCAGAGCAGGGATATTTTTAGGCCCAAGAGCAACAAATTTGTTGCGGTATATTTCTGTTTCCCTCTCGTGGTTTCTGTGAAAATAAACAGAAAGCACGAGTAAAGTTTCTGAGGTTCTGGAAGAGTTCTCGGGGTTCTTTTTTCTTTCTAAAGAATCTTGAGAGAATGCAAAACACTTCAAAAAAATTGTTTCTGATATCTGGTTTTTGCCAAATGATGTTTTTTGTTGTTACGGGTTCCAATTATTCTTCTCTGCAGGTACTTGGGTAAATGAAATTGGCAATGAAAGTGCCAATGGAGGAAAAATAGTTTCTGACTTTGTTACAAAGTTGGTCCTGAAAGACCTCAGACGCCACAGAGTGTTTATTTCTCACGATCTAGACGCGTGTGCAGGCGGGACGCTTCGAGACCTACGATTCCACATATCCAGGACCACTTAAACTTTAATTTCTATGCAGGAGTGCAACAGCAATTTGATTTTGCTTATGTAGCACCCTGTCTCTCTCTCTCTCCCCCCGTCCTCACATTTATTTTACAGTGTCACCCCCCCCATCTCTCTCTCTCTCTCTCCCCCTCTCCATGCCCTTTCAAAGCAGAGAGGCTCTTTGGGCTGGAGTGTCAATTAATGAACCTCGTTGTCTATGTTAATGAGTAGTAACGTGCGTGCGTGGAAAAGGCCAAGTGAATTTCCCGTCTGTCACAGTCCCACTTGGTGCATCACACTAAGATCATTCGGGAAAGTGGGTGTGTTTGTTTTTTCCACCATCTCTTGTCTTGCCTTCGCACTGCCAGTAGAAATGGTAATATCCTATAGTTAATGCCACCTTATGAGACTTTCACAGCTTTTTGAATGTTAAGCACTTTCTTATTGAAATGGATGTTTGCTAATAAATCACATGGTGCCGGGGGTTGGCATGATTCACCCTCTGCTTCTCTCAGGGTAATTCTACCATGCAACACTCAGGGGAAGCAAATTTGCATCCTTTCCATGACTAATTTAGCTGTTTGCTTTCACTGAACTGGTGTACACATCATATATTTCGCTCCCCTTTCCTTTCCCCTTTGGTTCTGTTTCCTTTGCTTTCTCTCTTCACCCCTTTCATTATGGATCTCTTTTGAAACCCTGTCGATGTGTTATTTTTTCAGTCATCCGTAACATCTACCAATTCTGTCACCAAAAAAAACCCAAATTATTTGGTTTAGCTCTATCTGTGGTGCGGCATATCATGGTCCTCGTTCTGAAGCCTAGTGTTTTTGGGTGTGATGGACTTTGGATACATTTGTGATCCCTGGTTTGGTTTCTTGTACTTTGTTTCCTTTAAATCGTGTTCTCAGTTTTGATGCTCAGTTCTGCTCTTCCTCAGTGTGTCTGTATTTCCAGGGTTGTGTCAAGTCTTTGTTCCTGTCTCCGTCCAGTTGTTTCCTGTTTTACTTCCTTGTTTGCTGTGATTACTTTCAGCTGTTCTCCCCCACCTGTTCCCTAATTATCCCTTGTGTATGGATCGTCTCTGTCTTCCCCTTGTCTTCTGGAACCTTGTTGTCATCGTGGATGTGTTCCCACTCCTGTGCCCTCCCTTCTCCTAGGGTTCTAGGTTTCCCAGTCTAGGTTTTCCTTTGTTTAACAACCTGCCTTGTTTGTTCGCTTTTGTTTCAGCCGCAATAAAGGCTGATTTTTGTTAATTTATGACTGCCTGCTCCTGAGTCCTGCTTTTGGGTTCTCACCTCCACACACACCACACGGTCTGCTCCCACGCACCGTGACACAGCATAGCTGTGATGATCAAGTGTTGAGTATCAAAAGCCATTTTCATTCAGGAACTCCTGAGACTGTTGTGAAAATCAAGATGGGACTTTGTCACAAATCGCACCCTGCCTCTGTCTTTTCCCATTAAAGCAGTTGCAACCCGCCAGTTCATGGACTCTGTTATAGTTAGCATCAGATGTTTGCAGCAGATTATTTAAGTGCTTTAAATTGTTTCTTGAAGCCACTGTGGAGTAGACTTGTTCCAATCCAATGGATTCCCAACAGACCATCAAAAACCGCTTCACTCTGCAAATAGCAACCTGTGACAATTGTTCTTGTCATATTTGTTTTGATCTTTACATCTGCTCGTGTTTTCCATGTAGCCAATATAGCATTGTAGCCATTCATTTCCTATGGAGCTTGTGCGATGATGACAATCGCTTGCCCTCCTCCAGCTAATCGACCGGTGACATTCGTGCATGTGAAATTTCGAGCTCGTACACGTAGACGTGTGCTACACGCTGCAGCCTGCAACCACTTTCAACATGGAGGAAAGCATCATTTTAGCTGTGTTTGACTTTCCTATATTAAGACACTTCACGCAGTGATTATCAAGATACAGAAAAAAGGCAGCACTATGGAAACTTGTTGGCGCCAGGGTGACCTTAAACAGAAGGCTAGAGAGGACTTTTGTGATAATATAGCATGAACCCAAGGTTGTCTTTTTCTTTTGTAGAGGAGACTTAACAGCAAGATTTCTGTCAGTTCCAGTAAAATCTTCGGACCCGTCATCTTTATGGCCTCGTCTGACACAGACTGCTTTGAAAATGTCAAATCCCTCCAATTTCATAACTAATCAAATTTCTTGGAGACAAGTTGCGTGAGAGCACGATTCCCAACGCTGCCGTCGCTATCGCGTCCAGTGTGTTCGTTTTCACCAAAGTGGCGATGCGGCTCATTTGTCGCTGTCGTTTGTCGCTCCCAGTGTCTCGAGCCCATAACTCTTTCTACTGTTATTTACAATCTAATTGTGTATGACCTACTTTTTAATGTGAGTGTTGTTTATAAACAGTATAGTTGATCATACGGTGAGGGGTCCTGGGTCCATATCCCGGACAACCCCCCATATATGTTATGCTCCCTCATTGAACCCTAAATCCGTGGCTCGAAGCCATCCATAGGAGGTGACAACAAAACAAACCTCTAATCCCACATGTATGTTTGATTTTATAAGGTGTAATCCTAGTCAAGAACCCATAAACTAAACTTTCTATCCACTCCTTATACGGGTCAGGGTGACAGGGGTAGGAGTCCAAGCAGCAGCCACCTATTCTGGGGGAAAGCCAGCAGAGAGCGATACATTTTCCAGTATATCATCAGCCTGACTGGGACCTTGTCCTAGTTGGGCATGCCTAAAAGTCCTCACCTAGGAGGTGTTAGAATCTGAGCCACCTCAACTGAGCCCTTCCCAAATGACTGAGGTCGACAGGTTTGCCTTCCTGCCCAGCAGTCTCTTTACCACGAGAGACCGGTACAACATCCACTTTACTGCAGACACTGCTTCAGTGTGCCACTCCACTCAGGCGAGTGCAGGTAAGCCTCCACATGGGAGGTGGGGAAAGACAGCAGGTTAATTATGAGTTCAGAAGTAAATAACAGTCTGAACATTCACAATTATAATATCAAAACTATACAAACATGCTTTTATAGAGGTCAAGCTCTATAAATATCTTTTTGGATATCCGTTCAGTTTTATTCAATTTTATTTACATAGCAAGATATCACAACAATCGCCTTACTGCGCTTTATATTGTATGGTAAATACCCTACAAGAATTACATATGATTATATATTGCCAATACTGACCTTATGTTACTAAGTGATGTTTAAAAAAAATCAAATATGCCACATCAAACAATTTCTCTGAATTACAGTGATGAAATAATAAAGCCTGCTTTCATGCTGAGAGTTCATATATTTTATTGCTTAAGCCACTGCTGATGTAATAGGAGCAATTTAAACTTTGATTGTGGCTTGCTCCATCACTTAGTTTTTAAGTTTTCAGAGTTGTTATACCTGGAAATTGGTTTTACACC
The DNA here is from genome assembly GCA_015106715.1 of Bujurquina vittata. Classification (NCBI taxonomy): domain Eukaryota; kingdom Metazoa; phylum Chordata; class Actinopteri; order Cichliformes; family Cichlidae; genus Bujurquina; species Bujurquina vittata. The sequence goes on from VUQK01031825.1 coordinate 7,066, forward strand.
AGTTTATATGTCCTTGTTAATCTCTTGCTTGCTACCCAGCAAAGTGACACTTCCATTCGTAATCTTTGCCTACTAAGCTGCGACTGGTCAGCTGATTCTCCAAATGAAAGAGCCGTCATTGGGCTAAACGAACCGTAAATGTGGGTCATGGTTCAGAGGTCTGGAACCGGGCTAATCTGGCCACACAGATTGAACCAGAAGTGCCTTTTTTATGGTTACCTGTAGTTTAATGCATCTTGTGCACTGATCTGAAATGGGGGTTATACCACTGACTAGAACTGTGCTTGAACTATCCAATATAGGATTAGACAGCCATTCAGGAGCAAAAGTGTATGGTATGTAGCTGTGATGTAATTATATGGTCTGTTAAGAATTTTGGAATTGGCTGTTCACATGTTAAACCAGAACAACTTTACTAAAACAGCAACTCCAGGGGTACAAAAAGTACAACACCTCACAATTATTGCCGAAACCTTACTGCTTCAATCATTCAGATGACTTTACTCCTCATCGCTGCTTTGTTTCGTGGGTCAATCCGTTGCCTGAGGACAAGTTTATTGCCTTTACCTTGAGGAAAAAAAGGTCAGGCGTGTTTTCCGAAACTTAAGCTAGGATCTAATCGATGCAGCAGCTCTCCAGACGATCCACTGAGATACCCAGGACACGTACATCGCCGCAATATCTAGTGACCTCTGATCCTGTAGGATTATTGGCCCTGCATGTGCTGCTGGATGTGACGTTCACCGTGGAGTTAAGTGTACTCCACGAGGCTATATGTGTCATTGCTGTGAAATAAAGTATGTATGTATGTGGAATAAGGGTGAAGACAATTTTCTCTGTGGACAAAACCTCATCCATGTTAATCAGGGCTTTGGCCTCTTGGCCATTAATGATAATTCAGGTGAGAGGGAATGTCACCACCAGGCTGTTAAAAGCCGTTCCTTCCATCCATTCACGCATCTATTGGCCATAATGAGTGCTCATGCCAGCCGCACCCAGCGGCCAGAAATTAGAGTCATGATTATGAATTTATATGAGTGTTTAGGAGTGGAGGTGAGCCCAAATGCCACCGTTGCTTGTGGAGAATGGATTTATTTAGGCTGATGGTTTTCCTGCAGTGATTTGTGAATGTGAGGGAGCGTGTTGGGGCGGATAACGGGATTCAAGTGGGCGATTAGAAGTTATCCTTAAAAGTAATTCTTTTCTAAGAAGATGGAAAAAAAGGATATGTGAGAAATGATCTCATTGTACACAGGAAAGATTTATCGCGGTTATGCTGTGCTCGAGGCGTTTACTTAATTTTGTGGGAATCTTGTTTCCCTTTTCCTTTAATTATATGAATTTTCCTGACATGATCATTAAAGTCTCATTTCAATCTGTTATATGGAAAGATCTAATACTAAGTTTGTTGTGCGGAAATGATGTCAAACATCGTTCTGACAGAGACAAAGCAACTAGTGGAGGGGGAATTGACAGCTGCTGTCTGATTTATTAAACAGCAGACTGCTTTAGTGCCCAACAACCATAAAGGAAGTTATTACCATCATTTATCATTCAAGCCATCGAGTGAAAGCTTTGATATCAGTGCTCCTCTGATGCTAAAGACGCAACACAGAAGATCTGCTCCTGGTCCCATATTTGCCCTTGACCACCACCACCTCCTTTTTAGGGCTGCTGTCATTTAAACTCTGTGCTTCAGCAATACCACTTAACCTGCTGAGAGCTCTTCTCCCATCTCGTGCTGCTTCTTTCGTACTTGTATTACAGAGTCTCAGGTTCGAGCTATGGATTCATTTTGTTTGAATTGAGAAAATAAATTGAGATTAAATTTAAAGCTGACACACTCACACTCACACACACATGGTCCTGCTGGTGTCCAAGTAATAACGTTGCTCACAGAAAAGTTGCTGCATTTTTGTAAGTGTCATGTAACAGTTTCTAGTTTCTAATTATATAAAAACACATTTACACTTTACTAAAGTGTAACTACATTTGGACCAAATAAATCAGTTGATTATAAGTTTCCTAAACACATGAGCAATGGAAGCTATATCAACACAGTTCTCCCAAGAAGCAAACACCAAGATGAAGAATGAGGTGAAAATATTAAAGTAATCATTAACAGAATTAAACTCTGAAATTCTGTGGGGAAATAATTTCTGTATTTCTTCCATTATATCTCAGGAAGCGTGAGAGTTTCTGCCTGGCTGCTCTGCCACCACTGATGTGCAGATGGGTACATTTAAAAAAGCGTCATAAACAGCTAAGCTAACAAAGAGTTATAATTGCAGTGCATTTATAGCTCATCAGTCATTCTGCACATTTGCATTCTGAAAATTTCTTGGGATTAAATTTATTACATGTCAGTTCACAATAAAACTCTTTCAAGTATTTTAAAGAGAAACCCAATATTTATCTCTTTCAGCAAGTACTTGGTGACAAGATGAAAAAACAAACACATTTTAAGGGCCTGTATCAGCTCAGAGCCCGTATCAGCTCAGAGCCCGTATCAGCTCAGAGCCTGTTTCAGCTCAGAGCCTGTATCAGCTCAGAGCCCGTATCAGCTCAGAGCCCGTATCAGCTCAGAGCCCGTATCAGCTCAGACCCTGTATCAGCTCAGAGCCTGTTTCAGCCCAGAGCCTGTATCAGTAGCTTTAAGTTTGGTAAAAAATGTTCACGAACACAATTTCAGTATGAAGTACTTTAGGCCTGCTCACTACTATTTGAAGGGTATAAGACGAGCCGCGAACTCGTCCACGATGTTCTGTATGTCCATTTTCTTTGTTCTCTCATTCTCTATAGACAACATGGCAAGTCCACTCAGTCTGTCCTGTCCCACTGTGCTCCTCAAGTAGGTTTTAATGAGTTTTAACTTGGAGAATGAGCCCTCAGAGGTTGCAACGGTGACAGGAAGAGTCAAAAATAAAAGGAGGGTGGCGCAAACCTCACTGAATGTAGACGTTTTTCCCAAAATACACATGGAGAAAATATCAGCAGTCCACTTGAAAATTTGCGTGTCATAAAGTTAAATGTAAGAGTGAAAATAAAGCCGGTCATGGAGCACAACATTTCATTCAATACTTTACACCTACTACATCACTAAAGTCAGTCGGTCTTGTAAAGTTTTTAGCAACCATGACTCAGTCCTGACTGTGGCAAGCTTTAAAAGCCCCGTCTAAAACATGAATGATGGATAATGGCCACGCCTTTGGCCATACACCGTGCTCATCTGGATACAATCAGGAGAGGGCCCACCTTCTCCAGCTCTCCTCAGACGTGATAGAGGCCTGGCTACCTGAAATCTTATCCTCTCTCCCATCCAGGCCCCTCTAGGCCCGGGCCGGGGGTGTGCTGTCCTTCCAGCCCCCCCAGAAGCCCCACCCCTGCTTAGCGGGTCTGTGGCTTATCCTTTGCTGATCCTTGACCATAACAAGATCCTCTGCTTGTGATGTGGGCCATGTGAGCACGAGTGGTAACGCTAAGCGGCATTTAGAAAAACTGTTGGTAATGTCTTGATATGATGAGATGAAACGGTAATGGTGAATAATGGAAGTAATACTTCAATATTTACTTATGTATTTATTTGTTTATTTATAGGTGCAAAAAGGTGACAGGTATCAGAGAATTAACACGACATTAACATTCAATCTGGTTTTTGCAATTAATGACAACAGAAGCAGCTCTCCCAGCCCCCACAAACATGGATTTCAACCCCAACCACAGACATCTGTGGTTGGGGCTATAGTATTTTTTAATCACTGTGTGTGTGTGTGTGTGTGTGTGTGTGTGTGTGTGTGAGACTGAGAGAGAGAGAGACTTGAGATGCAGGAACCTCTTGACGCCTATCCCGGCTTTCTTAAGGATAACGCTAAATATATAAATAAGCACATTAATAACGTGATTTATAAAGGCCTACATAGTATCACCAGTTGTAAAAATTTTAAAATGCTGTGCCTGCAACAAACCTCTTTGTGTTATTCTTTTAAATATAAATTTTGCACTCTGAAAGCAGCACCTTTGGATAAAATCAATACTGCGTATCTGGTAAATCACTACAGTAATTTTTAAGGGCAAAAGCTACCTTTGCAGACAGGTAAGACTATCCATTGGTGTTACAGCAGATTCAGGTCGGGAGCGCTCCCTCCCTGATGTTAAAATTAAGTAGGTTTAGAGAGTAGAACGTGATCAAGAGCAAATGAAGTGTTCATAGAAGTGTGAGAAGGGTCTATAAAGCCTTATAATATATACCAATAATAAAATAAATATAACGCCGCTACTTCACGGGGGTCTCTGGAACATAACCCCCGTGAAGTGAGGGATAACTGTAAACAAGCCAAAGTGAAGAAAGCGCCATCTCTTGGTGACACTCTGCAATTGACTCAAAGGGGCGTGTTTATAGTGGAAATTAGATACACCCCGGAAAAGGAGGGGAGACTCCCAGTGGCTGGGAGCCGGCTGGGAGCGTCCATTTTAAGTGGCTGTATCTGCGTAATTTCTGTTTGCAACCAGAGAGGAAATATTCCAGCAATATCAAATTGTGATTACTTTTTGAGGACAGCTTGTGCACCTGTTTGCATGATAAAGCTCCGGAGAATAGTTTTATTTAATTCCTCTTTATCACAAACAATTTAGTGGCAAATGAGGCACACTTAGAGAGAATTTGGATGTACAAAAGACAGGAGGACAGTTTTTGAATCCAGTCCATTAGTGGAAAACATCCAAAATTTGAATGCCAAGAATATTTAATCAGATTTCATCTTCAAACTTTCAGAACACGAGAATTGTTATTTGCTTCTTTTTTTTTGTCATTCTGTGCGGTGCTATCACTACAACACAGGCTTTCTTACAGAACCAGCAGATGATTTCCAGGTGTCAGACATGCCAGATGTATGGACGGCATGTCCTCGGGTCCAAATGACAGTAACAGTCCTTTGTTCTTAAATGGCCCGTATGAGCATTTCCAAAATGAGCGCCCTGCATAAGATAAACTTTAAACTTTAATGATCCCACAGTGGGGAAATTTGTGCATTACAGCAGCTCAGTACAGAGAAGAATATAAAGATGAATAAAATGAGACAAATTAAATAAAATAAAATGGAAAAGAAAAGAAACAGTAAATACATCAAATATATGCAACAATACATATACACACGTACATCAAAGAACACTATATACAGATATCAAACCTTATATATCTAGGTAGCCAGTCAGCATACACAGTATGCATTATGAGTCAGTGTAATAAATAATATGTATGTTATTGTATGGCTAAGGTGATGGCAGTGGTGAAGTGTCCAAGTGATTCTTGACATCGTGACGCGTTGTACAGTCTAACTGCTGTTGGGATGAAAGACCTGCGAAAGCACTCCTTCCTGCAGCGAGGATGTTTCAGTCTCTGACTGAAGGAGAGAATAGAATGCCTTTATTGTC
>VUQK01031831.1:0-10195 GCA_015106715.1 Bujurquina vittata
TCTGTAAAGCAAAGTTGGCACGGTTTCATCAATAGCCACATGACTAAACACGCCCGCCACAGATTGGCTGAAAGGAAGACGTCTCACTCCGTTTGAAAAAGAAAAAACAGATCCAAGGTTTGGGACCGTTTCACACTCACTCCGTTTAAGAAAAGTGTTGTGCAAGTGAGTGTGAAACTGTCCCAAACCTTAGATCGTCTAGCACGCCGTGTTCTTTTTCAATTAGCCGCCATGACTTAACACGCCGCTGAATGCTATTGCGCTCGCTAGAGATAGGCGGACGGGAAGACGTCTCACTCCGTAAAAAATAAAATCACCAATAATAAAAACCGACTATAATCGACAATTAAATTCGTTGTCGACTATTTTTATTGTCGATTATTGTCGACAATGTTGAATAATTATTGCAGCCCTACTGTGAACAACTGAAAACTCTCCAGTTTGGCCTTTAATAAATGTAATAATTGGGTGTCAGGGTGTCTCGTGGTGAAGCAGGTGCCCCCATGCCACAGTGTGGGCGGCCCGGGTTTGAGTCCCAGCCTGTCACTAGTTTGCCAGTGTGTCTTCCCCCATTTCCTGTCTCCCTCTACTGCCAATAAAGCTGCTGTGGTCAAATTTTTTTAAACAAAACAAAAAGAAATAATCACTTAAAAATACCATCGACCACCAGTGCTACCCCTCAGCCTCGTGGCATCTTTAGGTGGCACAGATTTCCTTGAAGCACAAGTGCTAGAACACATAATTACAGGTCACAGTAGATCTTAATGGGGTGCATATGTGCCTCAGTGACTTAGAAATGGCTAATCAAGAACCAGGAATAAGAAATGTTAAAATCATAATAAATATAAAGCACCGAGAATACTATCACTTTCTGTGACTGGAATTATTATGGTAAGAACAAACTCATCCAAGATGTTTAGTAGACACACCTATGGTATCAATTTGAAAAAGCTAGGTGATATCTTTCTCGTATTCAGAAGATTTTCAGAAAACCTGACCTCTGACCTTGAGGTCAAGGTCGCTGAGATTTGAGCTCCTCCGAGATTTTTAGATGAATTTAAACATCCTAGGTCGCATCGTTCTGAGTTATTGGGTTCACAAAGTTGAAAACTGCCCCCCAACCACCACACAAACACAAAAGGAAAAAAAAGAAAGAAAGAAAAGAAATCAGGAAGAGACAAAGATGTTTTCACTGCACTGTAATAATTTAGTCTGTCTATTAAGTTCACCTACTGCCAGATGCTGAATCCACAGATGCTAAAAGCAGGCTGGAGTCAACTGACCTGTCTGTGAGGTGGGTGTTAGAGGGGTTGGCACAGCTCCATCCTGGGTTCCTCGTGGTCGTCCAGATGCAGCAGGTATTCCTCTGGCCCCTGGATTCCTGCTGTGCCTCAACCTATCATCCCGATCCCGACGCTCTCTCTCTGCTTCTTCTGCTGCACGATTGGCTCCCTTTAGACAACAACAGCAGGTCATAAGAGACTGGACTTATAAAACAAGACTGCGAGAGTGCAGGCATATTAGTGCTTTGGAAGGTTGCATTTAGACCGTATATCAATCTCAGCACACTCATGTTACAAAGGTTAAAGACTTGCCACTTCTAAAATGTTAGTTTTCCATGTGCGTCAACATTGCCTCTTTAGAGGACATGAATGAGCACTGTGGCACTGTGGTGTCCTGGGGGTGTGGCCAGTTCAGGCCCTGTACTGCGGTTGGGTGTAGGGAACTGTGGTGTCTAATGAGCCAGTAAAAACTAAAGCAGTAAACTTTGTAAAAAACAGTGCTTGCGTCATTCTCAAAACCTTTGGCCACGATTGTCGTCCATGTTAAACATTTTACCTTCTGGAAGAGCCACCGAAAAACTCAGGGAGACTCTGGGAGCAACTTTATGTCACTTCATATTTTCAGTTCACATCAGTGGTGTCTGAACTGAACTTAAATGTCACAGTCTCAAAGCAGGTATCTGCACATTTCCAGTAGAAACAGTAATCTAAAGGTTCTGGATTCTATGCTGTCTTGACTGCACCTCCAAGTTGAGGGCATGCCGCCCTCCATCGATTTTAATTAATACAGTGATTTTACAATGTATGAGCAACCTCCTACAGCCCCATGACACCCCCAGCCCCCAAAAAACCAACCCCTTCGTATATTCACTTGATGATCTTTCAACTCCAGACACTTAAGACATTATGATAAATACTCACAAATTTCAGCATGTTCCAGTCAAATACATAGTCATATGAGAAGCCCTGTCTGTGGAACAGGTTTCTGAAGAGCTGCCGCAAATACGAATAATCGGGCTTGTCATCGAAGCGCAGGGAGCGACAAAAATTCAGGTAGGTGGCAAACTCAGCTGTGACAAAAGTGAAAAAACAAACATGTTTCAGCTGATGTGCACGGCTGTTCTTGATTCAGATTGATTAATACGAAAGAAAGAAAGCCTCAGAGAACTTGAAACTCACAAGGGTAGCCCTTGCAAAGCACCTCAATCGGGGTGGACATTTTCTTCTCACTGATACGTTCATACTTCTGCCTCTTGGTAGCCGCCTTCAGCCCTTGCCAAGGTAGCGAGCCCAGATTAAAATACATGAGAACGTAGCCCAAAGACTCCAGGTCATCACGCCTCGACTGTTCTGTAAAGAAGGATGAAAGACAAAAACAAAGAGGAAGACAATGAGAGAGACTGAAATATAACAATAAACGGGCCTCTGTAATAGTGCATTTTTGTACCAATCCCAAGATGAGTGTTGATTGAAGCATAGCGTGCTGTGCCAGTCAGATTTTTGTTCTCGCGGTAGGGGATGTGCTGGTGTGTGCGAGCGTCACGATATTTTTTAGCCAGGCCAAAGTCAATAATGTACACCAAGTTGCCCTTTTTGCCGAGTCCCATCAGGAAGTTATCAGGCTTTACATCTCTGTGGATGAAGTTCTTTGAGTGAATGTACTCAATGCGACTGATCTGAAACAGAGAACAACAAAGAAAAGACAAATGAGACCACTAGGCTGTGTTAAGGTCTAGACTTAACAAAAACCCTTCATTTGAAAGCCCCCCCACACACACACACACTTTACACTGAGCCACTAAATGTGATCAAATATTTGCTAATACTGTTTTTAGCACCCTGCCTCTTGCCCTAGGACAGCTGGGATAGGCTCCAGCCCCCCACGACCCTGAACAGAATAAGCGGAAGAGAATGAATGGATGGATGTTTTTTAAATTAGATTAATTAAAGTTTGTTGGCTCTGAAATGTCTGTATTGAAACATATTCAGATTTTACTTTACTGTATTTATGTGGATTTCAGACCAGTTTTTAGAATATTAAATGGTAAAGCTATCTGTTATATGTATGCTGTGTTTAACTTCATTTTATGGTGTAACAAAGGAATATCTCGCATGTCTGTGCCTCACCATCTGATCAGCAAGCAGAAGCACCGTTTTGAGGCTGAACTTGCGGGAACAAAAGTTGAAGAGATCCTCCAGGCTGGGTCCCAGCAGCTCCATCACCATCACATTGTAGTCACCTTCTGCTCCACACCACTTTATTGTTGGAATGCCCACTGTAACAACACAGGAACAAATACTGCAGTCAGCAGCACACTTTCTGAGCTGAAATGAGAGGTACAGTACAACAGTGGAAAGATGATTTGGCCGTCTATCCTTTGCAGTCTCACCATTTTCTGTGCCGCTCAAAATAATGGATAGGAAAACCAAAACTCACACACTGGATCTTAATGAATGAAATATTTGAGATGAAAACTTTTACTGACATACATTGTGTAATTTGTTGACAATAAAATTACACAAGAACACTTTGAAGGATGGATTCAAAATCACACCAAAAATCAAAGTTGATCTAACTTGCATCATAAAGTGTTGTGGCGAGCCGCCACTGATCAGGTTTTTTCTTTAAGCGATTTTTCAAGCCACACCGACGTCATACTTTCGATTTGCCAATGTATCCCATCCTTCTTTTAAACACAGCAATGACAAAAGACATAATGGCTTAATGAGACAGTGGATGGTGTCCTGGGGGGGGGGGGTCTCCTCTCAGACCTGGCTCAAGGATCAGTGAGTTCCTGGTCAGTCTGTGGTGTTATCTGGAAGGGTTAGCTAACATCTTTAGGAGGTTCTAATTTAGATTTAGGTCTGGGGAATGTGAGGGCCAGTCAGTGGCATTGGTGTCTTCATCATACAGGAAGGACAACACACTCTGGTCCCATGAAGCAAGATGCGTACTATTCTTCAATAGCCCTGTTCAGCTATCCTTGTGTAACGGCCCGTCTCCTGGTATCTCCTCCAGGCTCCTGAGACTGTGCAGGGAGACGCAGCAGAACGTATGGATGGGCCTTTCTGGAAGACCTGGACTAGCCCTGCAACTTATATGAATGGCAGGTTCTAACTCATGCTACCAACAATGACAAGGTCACTAACAAAGAGCAAAACTAGACAAAAATATATCAGTGAGAGAAAGGAGAGAGCAGTGGCCAGTGCCACCAGCTGTTAGACCATTCATTTTTGGAGGGTTTTTCTTGTTGTTGCCTTTACAGAGCACCTGTTCTGAATTCAATGATTTGGATGGGTGAGTAAATACTTTTGGCAAAGAGCAAAGAATTATTCCTGCAGCTATGCATGACAAGAGTACATAAAATTGAAGACATAAATGAAGAGAGAATAAATGAGAAGACAGAACATGGGTCTGATGAGATTCAATGAGACGAGGATTCCAGCTAATAAATTACCTCCTCCTTGCATCATCTTGTAGATCTTGCTCTCAATGTGGAGTTGGGGATGTTTTGTCTTCACACATTCTAACTTGATTGCAACTTCTTCACCCACTGAGATGTCTGTGCCTGTAGAGAGACAAATATGAATTTAATTTAATTCTATTCTATTTATAAAGCACCAAATCACAACAACAGTTGCCAGAGGGGCTTTTTATTGTAAGGTAAAGACCCGACAATAATACAGAGAAAACCCAACAATCAAATGACCCTGTATGAGCACTTGGCGACAGTGGGAAGGAGAAACTCCCTTTTAACAGCAGAACCAGGCTCAGGGACAAAAGACATGCTGTGGAAGAGAGCCATGGAAATAATATGAATACATGTGATGATTTCAAAATATCAGCTCCTCTGTTTTTACATTATATGGTCCCTCTTCTATGCACACACGCACATGCATGCGCACACACACACACACACATACTATTCATATTACTGTTTTGTATCATTATCAGGAATGTCTTGATTTATATTACTGATATTGTGGCTTCCATTATTATTAATGGCGATGATAAAAACAACTGTTTAATCTTTATTATCATTACAATAATTAATATTAGTCCTGTGATCCTTTACATGACAGATTTAGAAATTACTTTGCAACATGTTTAATGTTACCAAAACAAGACAGAAGGCTTGGCTATCAACTCAAAGAGCTAAAGAAAAAGTTCTCCAGTATCCCAATATTGTGCTTTAAATCAGTATGTCTCCTTCAAGATAAACTGGACATGACTTATTAAGATACTGGGCAAGGTACAGTTTCGTTCCCAATGTGCACATGCGATCTTGTGATGGTCCTGTTCATGCTTGATTCCGCGGGGCTCCAGAAAGCAAAATGGCAACCAGCGTGAAAGTGATGGGGAAGAAGAGCAAATAGGGAGCTCAAAGCACAATTTTGGGCTTCCTATTAAACATAAGATCCTCGGAGCTGTTTGATTTAAAAAAATCAAAAATCAGTCTCCCCTATTTTGTAGAGTGTTTCCCAAAGAGTATTTGCGCCAAGTTTCAGAAGATTTCAAATACAAATGACTGAGGTGCAGCGAAATTGGCAAAAACATTAAGGGACAGCTCATATCGGGCCAGGTCTGCTGCCGGCAAAGCAGAGCTAATATAAAAATGATACTCAGATGCTAAAAGTTGCTATTGGATCAAATACTCATTTACAACATCAGCTTTGCCTCAGCAGCTGAGACCCAACTGCGCACAAACCGCTACAGGTAGAAACACAGCTCCTGCCGTCACAAGAAGCAGATGACCTCCACGACACTAAACTATACTTTAGGAGGAATTTCAAGTGGCCAGAGTTGCTCCCATTTCAACAGCACTGAAGTACTGAACAGTCATACCTGCTAACCTGACACATTAAAGTCTGAACTATAAGCAAATGTGCTACTTGTGTAAGTAGTAGAGAAGGGTCATGTCCACAGGGATCGGTTTGCATCATTCAACTGTAACTTAGAACTTTGTGTTTTTAAATTCAGACTGAATGTAGCAGTGGTACAAAAACAGTACAATTAAAATGTCTCTGCACGTTTTCTCTCAGGACCCCACAATGAAAGCCTTTATCAGAGTCATCTATACCACACTGACTGTCACCATGCAGCTGTTAATGTGGCTGATAGTGTGTCAGACCTTAAAGGTACATTCAGTCTTCTTCTTTAAAATATTATTTTAAAAAAAGTTTCACTAATATACATCGATTAGTGAGTCATTACATCGTCCAACAAATTGATGCATTCTCGTGAACTTAGAATGAATCCATTAAAAATAGTATGGTATTCATTGTGAATATGGTGGCCAAGATTACCGTTACGCCTGACAAAAATTGTGTGTGTGGCTACAAAGTGGCCTATTAGGAGAAGCAGAAAGTGATGATGAAATGTACAAAAGGTACAAATCTAGACAGTGTACAATCTTGCTAACTTGCTCGTAGCTTTGCCACAAAGATTACACTGTGGTTCTTTGGTAAACTCCGCCAGCAGCTTTCTAAAGCCAAAGACGGGTTTGCACCAGTGCAGAACATTACTAAATGTGGCCCTAGACAGTTGTGACCATTCTCTCTGTCTTTGTTCTAAATGGCAAATGGACCGCTTCCTATATAATGCTTTTTTAACTGTACTTGAGCACTCAAAGTGCTTCCAGCATGAAAGAAAGCAGCTAAAGGAGTGCTCGGTTGCACTGTGGTAGGACTACACCTCTGACTATTAGCAAATACCAGGTAGCCACAAACCCAGCCTCAAGGGGTCACACGCTCTTGTACACCTAGTGTCACAATAGTCGTAGACACAGAGGATCTGGACACACACTATTAGCAAATTACACAGTGTAATAGCTGGACTTCAGCTCAAGAGGAAGAGCAGGTCATCCATCTAATCTGAAAGTCGGTGGTTTGATCCCTGGCTGCTCCAGTCTGCATGCCAAAGCATCCTTGGCCAAGATACTGCACCCTGAGCTGCACCTGATGTGTTCATTGGAGTGTGAATGTGAGACAGAGAGCACTCAGGTGTACGAGAAAGTGCTTGTGTGAATGGGTGTGAATGTGTAAGTGGGGCATGTTGTATGAAGCAAGAACCAGTCCATCTGGATGTGGATTCATATTTTTGCTCAACATACAAGTGAATTCATTTAAACTTGCATCCTGCTGCAATGTATTTATTGGTAGAGTTGGAGGTGTGCCCATGTTGACTGACAGTTGTCCCAACAGCCAGCTGGAGCTGAGTGGTGCCTGCTAAGCCTCACACTGTAACAAGTCATGAAACTGGACCTCTTCACTGTGAGTGTGTGTGTGTTGTTAATGCCTCTGGTGCATTTTTAATGGATTATCTACGTAGCGTTATGCTTGCTCTGTGGCACAGAACACCCAGCAACTTTGTGCTTAACGTGGGCTGCGGTTTTGTTGGTGTGTTACTGAGCACTTGTTAGTCACTGTGTGTGTGTGTTGCACCAGTGCAATTCACGACTGTAGCATGCTAAGCAGGCTTGTTAGTGTTAGCTGATACACGAATGCTTCCCCTTCATACATATACGGTAGCTTCTGGCTCAAACAAACAAAGAAAAACCACATGGAGGTTGCCCAAGCGTCAACACCGAAACTTCAAAATGTTAATATGGCTCCGTCCATCTTCGCTATACAGTCTCTGGTCATGCATGAGTAGCAAGCTGACTTTCCAGACTCCTGTTGCCTAGGTAACCCTCTAGTATTTACCACCCTGTCATAAAGCAGTCAGCGGTCTCTCCCGCCCACTTCCTGTCATCACCTGAAGCGGAGCGGATGGACTCCGCCACACGTCGCTGCGGGTCACTACGACTGTTTAAGCAGCAGTGTGACTGAAATCTGTGCCAAAACACGCTCCCTGTACATTGCGTGGGGTGTGTGCGGCTCTTTGATGTGCTTTAACACCACGCAGAATCAGTGCAGACGCTTCAAACTTGCACATTTGGCTCGTTTTTGACTCCTTTCTTACTTTCAGACTACTTACGAGGCCATTATTTTTCCCCCGTTTAATCGACTCGACCCGAGTTAGCGCAGAAAACACCGACAACACAAAAACACGGCGTCACACGCAGGAAATCAGGCAGGTGTTAGAAAGCGCAGAAACACTGAGCAGGTACAGTGGACTGCCGTCACTCACCTAAATAGATGTCCCCGAAAGAGCCACTTCCGATTTTCCTGCCCAGCCTGTAGCGGTTCCCCACTCTCAGCTCCATGTCAGCGGCTCCTCTGTCGCTCTGTGTGCAAACTTATTCTGCGACTGTCCTAATAATTACGCATTTATTCTCTTACACAAGTATTTATATCACACCTCCGTTTACACCCCGCTCCCCTTCGACCCCTGCTCTTTCTGCAACAATCCAAATTTCACCATCCCTTTTTCCTCTTTCTGATCGGCGGAAGTCTGTAATATCACTCTCAGCCGGTCGTGTGAAACCTGCAGTTTATGTTCTCCCTGGTTTGTGAGATATTATTATCCCAAACGTAAGGATGGATACAGATATTCCTGCCACAGCTGCGGACAGCTACGCTCGGTCCGCTGTCTCTGCGAAAGCTGTCAGTCGCTGCTTACGTCACTTCCCCTAGCAACGAAAGGCAAATGTGGACCTGATCACCATGGGCGTCCACACAGAAACCTGAACACAGCTCCGGGAATATTCGGAAGCATTACCTATTATTGCGTTCATGAAACATAAGTGTGTCCCTACAGATGTCTTATGCCATTGTCTTTGTGTTGTTAGTCGCTGTCTTTGTTCATTGATGAGAATTACACTGAAGGTCTTCCTGTGAGCCGTCGCTTGTGTTTACAGCCACGCCCACTATTGACGATTTTCTGATTGGCTCCACGTGGCCTGGCTACAGTTTTTTTTTCATTGGTTGTTCGGAAGACTATCACGTGTCAGAAGCGTTCTCCTCGAGATTAGGTAAGACAGCGGCACGTGTACACCAATGCCTGTTTGCGTGCTGCATTCACATCCTGTAGGAATATTTACAGCCAACATCAAGAAGTAACGGTGGGCTTTGAATCTATAATTAAATTTGGGTGAATACACTCTCCAACAAAAATGTTTTGCCATTTTTAAAATGTGTAGAGCAGATGTTTAGCAGCTTACTTGTGGTCTAAAACGGCCCTGACCGCAGGTGCATTGTGTGGCAGACGTGTTGGGATCACTGTGGATTCTGACTAAATCCAGTTTGTGTTTCATTTATAATGTTCCAAATAACAACAGCAGTCGCCTCACTGTAAGCTAAAGACCCTACTGTAGAAAGAAAACAAGGAGCCTGTTTGCTGTTTGGTTTAATGTGCGCCAACTGTGTTGTAACTTGCATTTTAAAGCAGTGAACATAAATCACTTTTGACTCGAGGACAGGACGTAATCTCCGCTGCCGGGGCTGGGAAGGTGTAATCCAATTATTAGAGACTTCCTGTTCCATTTCTGCCTCCAAACAACATCCAGGGGAGTGCAGTTTGAATGTATGAAGCATTTATACCAAAGTGACGTGTTGGTCTCCCCTCTTCCATGGAGTCAGAATGAATGCATTGATTTAATATTTAACGAAGCCGATAGAAAAGCAAACATCTGTGTCTGTGATTGTCACATCAGTGAGTGCACCAGGGTTTGAAGCTCATGTGCAAGAAGCAATATACCAAAATCCTTGTCTTAAACCAGGGATGTTTCTTGATAATCATATTCAAGTCCAAACATCATCTATTGACCTGTTACATTTGGCAAACATAAAGCCCTCAACAAGCCCACAAAATATTTTATTAGCTTTTATCATATGTATTAAGTTACAACGATGGGGCAAGATGGCGGCGTAGTGAGTGGTTGACTTCGCTGAGCTGCACACCACGATATTTCAAATTTGAGCAGAATAACTTATATTGGCACTCTTTGATTAACGGTACTTAGGTGAAC
>VUQK01031834.1:3879-16705 GCA_015106715.1 Bujurquina vittata
ACAAGATGGCGCCAATGGTGCCGATCAGCACAGGGTCCCGAAGGAAGGCCCGGACGGGAGACAAACGCCGCCTTTGGCTATCTGGCTCGAGGAGTCTGTCTAACTGCGGGTCTGAGCAGCAGAGCGGAGACACAATGAGGTTATATCGCAAACTGAGAACACACATTTTAATCTGTCCTCATACAGAAACAAACAGCTGTTTGCTCACTGATGACAAATCCATGAGGGTCACTCAGCCTTCCTACTCCAGCTCCATTGACTGCTGCTATGGTGACCCAGTACTGTTTCCCTTGTTTGAGGCTAGAGATATGCAGGCTGTGCTCGCCGCTGTCCACCGTCCAGTTCTGGTACTGCTGCTCCTCATGCTCCACACACCACACCTGGGGACACAATCTGCATCTTTAAGAGTGTGAAGTTTGAGTCATTGGACAGTTCAGCAGCACATCTCTGATGTCCGTTTGCTGCTCCGGTTTATTGAACTGTATTTAAGCCTCAGCTTAAGAGAATCAAGCTATAACAGAATCAACAGGACAGATCAAGTGCTCTTCTTTCTTAGTGTGCACATGTTTATCACAGTCGAGTGACGGACATGAAAACGCAAATGTAGAATCAGAATTCAACTCTGATTAAAAAGGAAACAATTATTAAATGTTCTGCTGACTTTGTCCCGAATAAGGTTTAAAACGCTTTTCTTACACCTTAGTGCAGCATGATTGGTTAATATTCCTCCTGCTCCACTTCCTGCTCATTAATTCTTCAATATATTTGTTTGCAGGACTAAGAGTGCTATGTCTCCCCTCTTAAAGTGTCTCTATAAGGATTCATGATCTCTCTGAGGCTAGCACAGAGCGGTGCTACCGTGGCTACCTGGTATCCCTGCAGGATCCCGTTGTGGCTTCCGTGAGGAGGAGGCTCCCAGCTCAGATGAACGGTGTTATTCTGATCATGGTTGACTGTTACTGACACAGCCACAGGAGAGGCACTGGGCGCTGTAAAAAGAGCACCTGTTATTACCTGTAAATCACAGCAAATATTTTCACATCACAAAGATGAAGCAAAGAAAAAAAAAAGCT
Organism: Bujurquina vittata; assembly: GCA_015106715.1. Taxonomy (NCBI): domain Eukaryota; kingdom Metazoa; phylum Chordata; class Actinopteri; order Cichliformes; family Cichlidae; genus Bujurquina; species Bujurquina vittata. The sequence goes on from VUQK01031834.1 coordinate 4,953, forward strand.
TCCAAATCAAAGCCTTTCTCACCTGTCTCAGGAACTCTGAGGTGCTGGGTGTTGCTCTCTCTCCCATATAAGCCGCTGCCATAAGGCCGAACTTTGAACTCATACTTGTAGCCTCTCTTTAAGGGGCCCACCTGAGCCTGGAAGCTGGGGAACGTCACCTTCTTTGTTGCCCAGTCTGAGCTGGCAGTCAGCAGGGAGCGATAGAGAACCTCAAAGCCATCAAGGTAATGCGGCTGCACTGGGAGGGGCTGAAGCTGGTCAGAGAGAAAATACCACACACGCGTCATGTTCCTGCATCCTCTCCGAAACGCCGTGAACCAGCTTTCCCTTACCTTCCACTGCACGAAGGACACGTCAGAATCAGGAGCCATGATGGTGACGTTCTCCAGAGCCACACGCAGGGCCGACAGCTCTCTGTGGAGGTCTCTCTGCTCCGTGCTGGCAGCCTCTGGAAGCACAAAGGCTTTATTCACACTGATATTAATAATAATTAGATCACTTTCTGTATCATCCATAGATGATTGCAGTAGCATGTGAGGACATCTCTGTTCCTGGCCAGATCGTGCAGCTCCTGTGAAAATTCTACTAGCCAACATAACTCCAGAGCCATCCTTTCATGGCTGGCATTTTCTTTTACTTCACAGGTCACTGGAGCACAGTCAACCCCTGCCTCTGAACTTACAAGCTTTCTTTGCACACAAACATGCTCCACTGACCAAAGAAAGAACCTAAAGTGTAAATAAGAGCAAGATGTTTGAGATAAAGACGGCTTCAGAAAGTCTTTGGTCTGATACTTCAAATCTCTCAACAGATAAATATCATTCTTCAGCCTCATTTGGTGATTTGATGCTGCTAAACATCCCACAGCTGTTTCGGTGGGCTGACCACAGCATATGATTCACATCATTTAGTGAGCCCTCATGCCCTCATGCCCCAAACCACCCGCCAAAATCCCCACCACAGCTTAACAGAATCACTGGATCCCCTCGCTGTAGATGTCGAGGGTTTTTTTTTTCCCATTAATATTCCTCAAATCTACGAGCAAAGAAGATTACAGATGTTTCATGGAGAGGTGCATTACAGAGATGTGGCACTATAATGTTACAGCGGCAGAGCGCTCACAGCACGGGTTTGTGAGTTAAATACCTACAAACGTAATACGGATAAGCATATATTTTCAAGCCACTTCAGCATCTTACCTGCAAGTGAGCATCTCATAATGTTTGATGCTGAAGTGAGCTATTCAAATTATTTCTCATTCACACACAAAACTTGCAAATGTGGTTTTTTTTCCTCGCCTTTTTTTTTTTACCAGCGTCTGAAAATTCAAACAGCAACAGTGTGACAACAGGTCCTCCATGACAAAACAACACACAGTAGGTTTAAATTACTAGTTGTTTGTCATGTTTGCAACTCATTCAAATGCAAATGTATGCAGCATAACACACCCACATCTTATAAGAGGGAGCAGCTGCGGTGCACGTATGAAGTTCCTGCTATTCTTCAGCTACTTACCGACCTAATCAGCTCATTTATTAGCAAGAGACTTTTTTTTTTCACCATCACCTCTGTGTTTGCATGCTGAGTGTCTGGTACCAGTTTGCTGTTATCAAAGACGTGCAGCAGTTTCACTGTTCTCTCTGTAACATGGAGATCTTTCCTGTAAAATAGACGCGTCCCTCTGTGGAGGAAGTACTCATTTACTCCACGAGGAGTGAGTGGAGGCCTGTGAGGCAGGAAGGTTTTAAATCTGACGTTCATCAAGTGATTCTGACATGCATGAAACTCGCTGGCCCACATGTATCACAGCATCTTCATGTAGTCTCACCTTCAACTAGTAGCTGTGCACTGGCACTGGCCACACCCACATCATTGACAGCAGTGCAGGTGTACTTCCCAGCATCCAGGCCTGTCACATAATGGATGTGGAGAGTCTGGTCTGGGTTTACAATATACCTGTGCACACATATAGAGCACATCTGAATTTTAATGTCCTCCTTTTCTTGTCCAAAAGAGTCAATATTTAGATTTAGCACTCATGTGACTGTAACGTAATTAGCGCCAAAGAAATGTATTGAACGCTTGATTTAGGCAAAGTTTAAGAATAATGTGGTCTTTCTAATTTTAGTTAATTGCTTTTGTTTTGGTTTTTTTTTATTTGTCTCTTTTACAAAAAGCAGTAGAAACATCAGCATTCAAACTAATGCGTCCCTTAATCTGCATTGTTACAACACACTTAAAGCATACAGAGATCCCATTAATAGATGTTGATCAGGTATAGAGTGCACCTTATGAATGAAGTCTCTATTTGTGTGTCTTGCGTAACAAAGTACCTGCCATTGGGCAGTGGCCCCTGCGCTCTGCTCCAGACCACAGCAGGTGGAGGGTCACCTTTAGCTTGGCAGTAAAACTGGGCAGAGTCTCCCAGTCTAACCGACACGTTTTCTGGCTTCAGCACCAGTACAGGCTTGGCTGCAGTACAACAGGAGAGAAACTCAGAACTGTGCTTTGTATGTGTTTTGTTTACAGAAGGCAGACTTGCACAGGGTCATTTTACAGGGGTAATCTCACTGTGTAATCCTGACATTGTATCGCAAACTAGTGAAAATAGCTACGAGTGGTTTTTGGTTAGTGTCTCACCCAGCACAGAGAGGCGAGCCGCCCTGCTCTCCCTCACCCCCATAGTGTTGCTGGCCACACACACGTAAGCCCCGGAGTGATTCTTCCCTGCAGGAGCGACGATCAGCTTTCCATTCAGCTCCTGTAGCAGAAACACAAAGCGGACAGGAGGAAATCCGATGATGGATCAGTAGGTAGGTCGCTCATTTTCCCATAGACTCTTTTTGTAATCAGTAGTCAGTCCCTGCTAGAAAATAAGACAGCATGCCGGTTTAAAGCACTAACATATTAGCTTCACTTTCAGAAGTTACACTGATTTTTTTATATGGAGTCTATGGTTCTCACTATACTATTATTATCAAGGCATCCTGACCCGCTTTTTCACTAACCACAGCCCATTAGTCCTTCCCTTCTTAAACGTGTTTAAATCTGAATTATTCCCTGGTTTATTATTTGAATAAAAGGTGATTAGTAGTGAATGCATTCAATCCAGTGCTGTGCTCTTAACTATGCAAACAGTGTGACTTAAAAAACTGTGCATTTACCTCCTGCTGCTGGCTTTGTGTTAGTCTGTGATGTCTCCACCTGCATCTATGTGGCTGATTTCAGTGCCAGTGTTCCTAATGTTACCCTCATCCAACCTCATGAATGTTACTGTAATGTACTAATTTTGTCAATTCAATGACAATTTTAAGTGCACAAGGTAACAGACACTGACCTCTAAGAGCTGGCTGCAAATTTCATGCTGATGTTTGGTTCTTTGGAGATTCACCAATTTGCATTTAGCTATGCCCACCCGTTTTTCCTGCCTACCCCAAAACTGGCCCTGAAAGAGGTCCTGCAGGGGTCATTAAAAGGGTTGCAACAAGTGTGTGGCACACTCAAAGACTTGCAAGTTCATAAGGTGAAAAATTAGATATCAGTCCTGTGCTTGAGCGTGTTGACAATAAAAAGCTTTGCTTCAAACATTCACACAGGCTGTAAGGCGTTCATTAGAGGCGGACAGCTCACAGTGTAGTGATGGTCAGCGCTGTTGATGGGCAGGCCATCCTTCTTCCAGACAACATTAGGCTCTGGGTGTCCCATTGGGGGGCTGCAGTTTAATACAGCCACCTCCCCCTCTGCCACCTCCACATCACTGGGCTGCACAATGAATTCCTCCTGCAACACTGCAACAACACAGAGTCCAGGTTAAGCTTACCTGGGTCCTATAAGATCAGGAGCTATGAATACACTGAACTGTCGAGGAGGGACAAACATTTTTATTTAGGCCCCTGTCCAACCCTTAACTCCCCCCGCCCGCCACCCCCATCAACTGTGGGCTTTACTCATTTTCAGTGACCTTTTTATTCTCCATAAGCTGAGCAGCCACTGCATTCATTACAGACATTGGTGGAAAAACAAAAATGGACCAACAAAGTTGACCATGTTCAAGTATCCTCATCACTTTAGTTACGTGCATAAAAACATGTTTGTGTCAGCTGACATTTGACAATATGCAACTTGGACATTTTTTTTAAATGATCAACAGTTTTAAAAATATTTCTATTAATAAATTTTGATTATTTTAACGATTTCAAAAATTAAATTAGGCCAGAGAATTTTATTTGGATTTATTCTCATTTAAAGAGAACTTTGATTCTACATCTGCTCATTTACAGGTTGTGTAAGCGCTTTGAGCGCTCAGAAAGAGCAGAGAAGCGCTATATAAGAACTAATCCATGTACCATTTAATCAGACACTTACGCCACCTGATATTTTGAGGTTTAAGATGCCAAAACATGAAGGAATATATTATCTATGTATCATATCATCTCATATATCTGAACATACCGAAAATGCATTCAAACAAAAAATGCTTTACAGAATGTCAAACAAACGATACACCAAAAAAATCATGTCACATTCATGATTCACTGAGAACTGCTAAGGGGGTCATCTTTACTCCCCCACAGAAATCAGTGTCAATGCAGGTCAACAATTACAGCACACCTGGTTGCATAGAAACATGTATTGTTTAAACACTTTGACATGAAGGCTGATCCGTCTTATGCCTGAGCGAGCATGTGACTGATAGATGAATAGGGGGCGGGAGCTGGATGAAGAGTTACTGCAGGACTGAATGTCTCAGGGAGTGATACTGCTGCTGTTTTGGAATGTTGGCAGTTCATATTGTAGGCTTTATCATTGTGAAGTGGTGACATATAAATCAAGTTGAGATTAATTTAATTCATGTGAACTGAATTAGAGCAACAAGTCAAAAACAAGCGGCGGCAGCTGCTGGGTGTCAGCCTCACTCAGAACCAGATGCATAAACAGTGCTTGAGGTGAATAAGTGTCAGTGTTGGACTCCAGCAAACACTGAGGCTGGAACCCTCCACCTCTCTGTAACCACGCATGTCTTCATCAGCTCTCTGTACGTGTGTCTATTTGTGTTCACCACCCCACGCCTGTCCTCTGGAAGGACCGAACGTTTCAACTTTTAATAATACTGAAATTGTTTTAAGCAAACTCAACTTTAAACGGTGTTTTAAGGTTTAAGATTTATTCATCTGCAAACACTTTTACTTCTCCGTACCCGAACAAGAATCAAGAATCGATGTTTAAAAAGCATCTGGATCTGCGAGCAGAGATGAGCTCAGAAAAATGAAACAAAAAGTTCAATTAAACTTTCTGGTGCAAAGTACCACTTGGTATTCAAAGCTTTGATTGAATATCTTCATACACGTCTGGAGGGAATTTTTCTGTTCAAATTCTAACCTGAAGTTAAGCAGCAAACTCTTTTCAAAAGGATTCAAAAAGCTTTGCTGTCATTCTTCACATGAAAAACAGGAACGAAATTCAGCTTCTGGTCCTCTGGTGCAAGCGGCAAAAAGAAACTGTGTACAGTAAATGACCAGTGAGTCTGGAGCTCCGTGCAGGATCTTGCCTCACTGGGAGAGAATGATCATGAGGAACATGGCGGAAACCAAAACTAAAAGGGAGGAGCTTGTTACTGATCTGAAGGCAGTTGGGACTACAGTCACCAAGAATACGATTGGTAACACTACGCTGTCATGGATTGAAATCTTGCAGAACCCGCAAGAACCCCCAGCCAGCTTAAGACGACATGTTCCGGCCCGTCTGAAGTTTGCCACCGAACATTTAAATGATTCAGAGGTTTTGGAGAAAGTTTTTTGGTCATTTAAATCCAATATGGAGATCTTTGGCATCAACTCGACCCGCCGTGTTTGGAGGAAGAAAAATGACCCAAAGAACAGAAATCTATAAAGAGGAGTGGCCCAAATTCCCTCCTGGGATGTGTGCAGACCTGGTGACCAACAACGAGAAGCATCTTAGCACCAAGACCTTCTCCACTAACTGCTAAGTCATCTTTTGCTTGGGGATTAAATGCTTATTTTACTCAATGACATGGAAATTAATGTACAACTTTGATGTAATGTGTGTTTTTCAGAATTTTCAGTTGATATTAAATTGAAACTATCATAAAAATTAGAGACTAGAGGAAAATATCTTCTGTGATAAGGCAGCCTCCACACATGCCCCAGTCTCACCTGCGATAAACAGTGATGCATTGCGGCTTGTGGCCTTTCCTGCACTGTTCTTAGCCACACAGCTATAGACACCCTCATGAGACTGCCCCCGCTTGCCCCCTCCCACGCTCAGGAAGAAGAGGCTCCCGTCCGATAACACCATCGGCTGCAAATGGCCATCTCTCTTGGTGGTCTCTAGGGGCTGACTGTTGTACAGCCACTCGATAGTTGGCATCGGGCTTCCATTAGCACGGCAGGAGAGGGCCGCAGGATTGCCAACTTTCACCACCACGTCAGAGGGATGGTGGACAATGTGGGGTGGAGTCTCTTCTGCACGAACCCTGGAACCTGAAGAAGACACAGAAACGATGAGTTGAGCAAGATGCTTGTTAGCCTTGATTCCCTTTGTTTTCCTTACTCTCTGTTTCTGTGTGTTTGACTACAGGGGATCTGGTTTATGTAGAAATTATGATTACTATTTCAATAAGCGCCTATTTAAATAGTAATTTCTATACTATTCCCAACAGCAACCCTCACATCACCAGTTCATTTCACCAGCAAAACTCACAACAAACAAACTCATGCCTTGCTACCAATAAACAGTGTCACAGTGGAATGCCATTGTTTGAGCTTCCCGTGGAGCTGGATGGCCGGTGATTTTCCTGTCAGCTTCCTGACAGGACAGGAAGTCAAGAGGTTCTCAGGAACATCCACTCCAGCAAAAGCAGATGGGAACTTCCCCATCAACAGGACATCCGCAACAGAACAAAAGACAGGCTACTAGAGAAGATTTACCACTCACTTACTCAAAATATGGAACAAAAAAATGATCCTGTAAGTCCTTCAAGACTAGAACTAAAAATAATATTCAAAATCACCTCAGCACTATCTTGTTTATGCTATAAATTACATAACTTAGACTCCAAATTGCATGCTTTTAATGGAATTCATGTTTGAGGTGTTTACAAAAAACAGGGAAATTAATTCACATCTAAACTGAAGATAATCGGCCAAATATTTTGGCAGTCTAAAATGGGCAATCAACAAAACAGGGCTTGCGCCTCTTGAGCTTTTCTTTCATTTACTATAGCCGGAAATGCCTTCAAAAACAGCTAACAATACGCTGTCCAACCTCATTGTCACTGCGTCCTTTCACATTCACAGCAAAGACAGGATGCGGCCATAACACCAGCATGTCATGATCACAATATTCCCAGCACATTTCTAAAATACTTCACTAATTATGCTGCAATGCTCCCAAACATCCAGAATTTTTACGCAAATTTAGTTCCATCCAAACATGTGAGCGAAAACAAATGACTGGCACACAATACACACAAGCTGGGGAACACATTGTGTGTCCCTTGGCAAAAGAATCAGAGACTGTGTGATTTTGGGCATGAAACAAAACAGTTCATAGGGGTTTACACTGGCCTACATTGGCCTGTTGGTGACTTTGAAACATTTATTGTCTTTCAGTCTTTTACAGTGCTTATCTGTGTATTTAGCTGCTTTGGCCCATTTTATCAGACGTTTATATTATAATTGCCTTATCTAGCGCCATCAATCACCATGAAACAATAATAAGTGGTAGCATCAAAGTTCAGATGATCTGCTTGAATTCAATGCAGTGACTGGGCAGGTGAGTTAACCTGCAGGTCACGTGGTTCAGTGACGCCGTGGCGCTGAGTGGCACCCAGCAGCTGTAAAACATCGAATTGTCTTTTGCGTTCATGTCAAGGATTCAAATAGTTAAAACACAGTTTCCGCTGATCTTTAGTTTACTTAAAGCAGGAACATTCAAGGAGACTTACCAAACAGAAGAAGTCCAAACACTGGCACCAATATGTTCTCCAAATAATTTCTGCTCATCATTTAGCGCAACGAAGTCAACAACAAGCGACACTTTAATCTTAGGATTCATTTAAAGCTGTCCATACATAGCGATGCGTTTACACCATGTTTTGTTTTGTTTGAGCTACAACGGCATTTTTTTTTTCTTTTTTAAGGACCAATTGGATAACAACTACTCCACCACGATCAGATCCTCACTTTCCCGGCCGCTCCAGCGGCTGAGGGCGCAGCGGAATTTAACTTCCGGATGGAGTGGTTTTCACAATAAAAGGAATATGTATTTCATAGTTTAGAACTAAATCACAAGATAAATAATGAAAAGGAACAATTCAATTATTTCCTATTACACTGCATTCCACTAATAACTGGACTTTAGTTCTATTCTTGGATTCGCTTTTTTAAAAAAGTCTGCGCCACCTGATTTCAGTTTGGAGTCAGAATAGCACGCTTCCGGGTGTGTTTCCGCTTTCTTGACCATAATAAAGACGTACATTCCCCAGTTTATGTGTCCATACCGTGGCATGATGATATCAAATATTATCTGGCCTGGTTAATCTGTGCCATCTGTATTTTGGCCACAGTAAGCTCGTTTTTCCTTTTCCTCTTCCACTCGTTGTTGCATCGATTCATTTTCTGGGAAAAGCAGCCAAATGTGAAATGAAATTTCCTAATGACGTAGTAGAAGAGATATTTAATTACTTAAAACAAAATATGATACAACCGCGTCATAAAGAACTGAGAGCAACAAAGCTCGATGGATTTTTGACAAACGAAAATACTTAAGATATAAGCAATTATAAAACAAGTGACAAATACACAAATAACTTCAAGGATTTAAATAGCATGTGTTTTATGTGTAAATTTATTCAGATTATATTGTGGAGTCGGGTTATCTTCCCTCACTTAAAAGCATAACTGCTTTTAAAAACACAATAAAGCAGAATAAAAAAAAAGTTACCTTATTTTCTGATGAGCCCTGTACACGTCGTGTTTCATCACTGAACACTGCTATACATGAACAAGCAAAAATTTTGACTTTAATATTGTGTTTTAAGCTTAATCAGAGGATCAAAGGTGGATGTATTTTGTGTCTTCTCATTAGCTGCTGTCCATTCTCTGCTGTTTTTAAATGTATTTTTGTGTCAGCTGTGCTATGAGGCCGGAAGTGTTGAGTCTGCAGGTTTTTTTTTTAACAATTGAAGGAAATTGTGCATCTGCTACTCGTTCACTGTGTCCATCAATTCAGCTGTAGGTGAGAGCTTTGTGTTGATGTTAAGGTTCCTTCTAGCAGTCAGTTTTTCCCTCTTGGAGCTAATGAATGTAATCGTATATGATTGAACTAAAAGTAAGTTTGATATTTTGTATAAAAATGCTGTCATGTAGGAAGAAGTTCTTCTTTATCTTCTAAAGACAGGAAACAGTCCTGATGCTGAGTTGCTTACAAGTTTCCACAGCGAGGGCAACTCTCACATAAATGGACTACCGCTAGTTCATTCCTTCTAATGGCACACATAAATAAAGCATTGTGTAGTGAACTGTGCATTGTGAAGCACAGAAAGGCCCGGGGCTAAGTGATGGATGTTTATATTGATCCAACAACTTGGGTTGGATGGCCTCGGCATCGGCCAGCTTTCAGCCTGCAACAAAGGCTTTGGAGAGGATGAAGGATGAGTCGCCCCTGCTAAAACACAACCCATGGGAATGGTGCTGAGACCGAGATGTGCTGAGGGAAGGGACCTCTTTCAGGCTGTAGACCAAAAGGTCAGAAGAGGTGTTGGAAATGGGCAAAAGAGGGTGGGAAGGAATTATAAAAAAGAAAGAATGTGTCAGCTGTAGTGAGGAATGCAATAAAATGTGACTTCAGACTAAATTCTGAGTGTAATTCGAGTGAGTTTTGTAAAGGGATTAACAATCACTGTCAGCATGAATGGCTGCTTTAAGTTAGTTTAAACAAAAATGTGTTGTTCTGTTTTTGGAGACTTAAGATAATAATTAAAAGACTGAAGGCGACATCAAAATGTTGATCTTAATACACTTAATAACCCTCAATGAACAGATATAACTACTGTGAAGAATAGTTATGAGACCTGCCTTCATTATATACACCTAACCCCCAGTATGGACTTTTTCTGATTACGTGAGACTTTTAAACATAATTCTGAGCTGATTTTTGTGGTGTGACGTGCACAGTACACGTGACAGAAAACGCTGCATTTGGGGACTGAGAGACAACACGTGTCAAACACACACGATGTATGCTCATACAGTCTATGGTGAAATACGTTTTACATAATACTAGCTTCACAATTTAAGGTTAGAAGATACTTAAAGTGAGCTAAATCAATATTTTAAAGTGGCTACACAGTAAAAAAGAAATCTGATAAATACAAGTTACATATTTTTATCTGGTCCTTATTATGTCATTTGTTTGTGGCAAAGGTTAATAACTCAGTACATTTGCAGATCTTGAGTTAAAGCAAAATAAACAGTATTAAAGAAAAGCGATGGTTCATTTTTGATTTTCAATACTTGATGCAAAGGCCACACACAAGACCTTTATCAATTTTAAAATAATTTTCTAAGAATTTAGTAGCTAACGCATTACATGCCAGCCTAAAGATGCTGTCATCTCTCACCTAAAGGCAAAAGCTTCAGTTCTTCTGCAGCAGAGTGAAGCCTGTCAGCTGTGCGAGTTAAGCACTCACCTTTTCTGTGGTGTGGCTTGTTCCTGTGAGGTGTGTGATGGTGTCCCCCACTGTGACGAACACGCTCCTTGACCTGGGTCTTTGGCCTCTTGTCCCGTCCCGTCTCCGCTGGAGCGATGTCGTGGCACTCGCACGGCTTGGAGTACTCTGCACAGGTGCAGAACCAGGACACCCAGAGGAGCCACACACGGACGTGCATCTTCACCCTACGAGTCCAGGATGCGATACCCCGGCCCCTTACTGCAGCTCAGCTGCATCAAGCATTCCCTCAGCCTACTCGCTACTGTGGCACTCCACAAACATGACCTGTCCTACACCCCACTTCTTATTTGGAGATTCCTTCTCCATATTCCTCAGCTCCTCTTCCCTCCCTTTTACTCTGGCTGCTCTCAGGCTATCCCTCCTCCTTGGTCCTTTTTTTCCTCTGAGGAGGAAGAAATCGGGGATGGGGGTGGGGGGTGAGGTGGGGGGCGCAAACAATGATAAAAAACAAGTTTCAGACCTCATGCTGAGCACATAGTGAGGAGAAGGGGACCAAGGGGTGCTGTCTTGTCCAACAACATCTGTGCCATTCATCTTGCAGGGAATAAAGAGCGAACAGAAAACAAGGCTCAGTGTAAGAGAGGAAGGAGGGGAAAGAAGGATGAAATAAGTGGGAGGTACCCGAGAGAGGCCTGTGTTCCCTAAGTCAGGTCAGTTTCATTAATCAAATGTCTACCTTGTGACTGACGGAATGTAGTGGAACAGTTTCTGAACATGGAGCTCATCTCACACCCAGAATGACTGCACCTGCTTGACTCATTCTGAAGAGGAAAGGATTTTATGGCATTCAGAAAATGTGCGAGGACAGACAGAAAGTTATTTCATTTTGTCAGAACCTTTATTTGGACTGGGCAAAGGCACAATTCACATTTCATTTTGAGTTCACATGGTCAGTTGTGAATTATCACACCAGAGAAATGCTGTATCTTTGGACAAACAATAGCTTCAAAACAGACAAAATGGGTACAAAGGCTCCTTTTTCTCTCTCACTGCTTTAATG
>VUQK01031834.1:16725-33153 GCA_015106715.1 Bujurquina vittata
TTAATGTGACAAACCCCCACCACCCTCACCCCCCCCCCACCCTACCCGGCCATCATCACCAACATACACTCCCTACCCAACCTCCCACCAGTTGAGTAGCCAAGCAAATTTGTAGCTGCCTGTCTGCACAGTATGAGTCTCATACATCATCTTGGCTCGCCCACAAGAGGCAAACAAAAGTACCGAGTCAACCTTGTCAGAATGTTCTGCATGCAATTCAAACACAGTCAGTTTGTCTGCTTTGAGTGGCCTCCCAGAGTGCACCAAGAATACACTCCTGATTTGATTTGCATTACATCAACCTGTAAACAAAAACAAAATGGGGTTCCAAATGCACAAGTGAAGATAGGTAGCAGCTTTGGCCGCTTTGTTGCACTGCGCTTTTAGTATAAATAAATAAGTTGGCATCAAATTGTAACTGAAGTTAGACACGTTCTGTGTATTTATATAATTTCCATTATAGTTCATTTGGTCTATATTTATATATATATATATATATTTATATATATATATAAAAGAGGGAATGTAATTTATGAGATTTATTTACTTACTTTAAGGAAATGTTTCCAAACACAGCATTACTTTTACACAACATTGGTATAACTAAGTGGCATAACTAATAACCATGAAGGCTCTGTATCAGTAAACCATGTGACTGAGTAAGCATACACTTAAATATGTGTCTGAACTGATATATTATTTACAGTACAATGTACCACAATTTAATGTGAAATATATATACATTATATAGTGTTGTAGAATGGAACAAAAACATAGGCATTATAGTCTGTTGGCAACTCGACAATCTGTAATAATGTGCAAAAATTTTAATCAGTACACACAATGATAACAAATAATGACTGCTGCAACTTTAAAATACCGTTAGAGTCAATATTTGTTATGCAGCAAAAGAAGAGGGAGTGATATTAAGCAGTCTGGTCCATAACAGCATATTTTGACTTGTTGGCAAAGTTTAATATATAAACATACAATCAGCAGTGCAGGAGGAGTTGAAAAGAGCAAAGCATCTATAAGCAGTTATTTCTAAAATATTACTTTGATATTGAAGGGTTCTTATCACTGAGAAAAGTCTAGACCTGACTTGAGTGATATTTTCTGTTGTTCATGTAGGGAAAAATAGCTCAGTTATGAGAAGCTACGTGCCACTGACTGACTGACTTCTGTTGTGTAGGTCTATTCTTTGTGTGTGTGTTGTTTTTTGTAATTTTGTAGCTCATGCTTCCCCACCCAGTTTACTGCAGCACGACTTGCACGTGGTGTGTTTGGATTGGTTTGTGAGCAGCTGTGACCCCCACTTTCTGTCTGTTCTCTGCTATTTTAGACTAACTCCAAATTTTCCAGGAATCTTTTTAAAGGGTTGTGCAGGTTGTAGAGTAGGCTGTACAGTAATTACAGGGCTGGGACTTCAATCCATGGCGCCTCCTGGGGCAACTGAACCCCTGAGTTGTTCCCAGTGGCAAACATGCTCCTGGCATGGCACCGCTGGGAATGTGGGAATGAGAGGTAAAGCTATAAAGCTTTGTAATGGGCCTTGTTAAAACAGCACTGTATGGGTGCCAATGTAGCTCACTGGGTTGAGCGGGTTTGAAGCTGCCTTTTACTGTGTTTTTCCCTGTTCTCGCTCCCAGCTTTCCTGTCCTCTCTCAACTGTCCTATCATAATACAGATGCTCAAAAGGACACTTTATTTTAACATGACATGCCTATACATATAATGAATTCTGGTCATGCTGATCAAAATGTCCTTCTGCTAAAGTTCATAGTAAAACACATGTATAAATGCACGGGTAAGTATGGTAAATGGACTGGTTCTTACATAGTGCTTTCCTGCCATTATAAACGGGTTCACTATCGTGCCCAAGGATACTTCTGATTAGTAGATGACCTGCTCCGTCCAGGGGAGGTAGCGCTTCTGAAGCACTAATATAAATTCCAGTCCTAGTTGTTGTGTCCTCTATTGCCATTTGTCCCATATCACTGTTCATTTTATGTTTGTAGAAAAGCCAGAAGTAATTTTTCCACTGTTGAAAATGAACTAAATCGCTGTGCATAACTAACAACAATGCAGCTCAAAGTCTGTCTGACACACTATATAAACTACGTGGTCACCTTCCACGGTTCCAGATTTTATTAGTTATACTCTTCATGTTCATTTTTCCCCACTGCTGCTCAACAAGGACACACACAGTGTGGGAAAACACAAATGTGTAAAACCTGAACTGCTGAGCACCATATTTCGTAAACAAAACCTATTCAACTGCTTTATTAAGACAGAAAAGCTTAAAAATATTCAAACACAGATTACCTTGGGCCTATGCAACAACTAAGCGTGCTCTGTGGAATACTGAGGCCACCCATGTTTATCTGTTGTGACCACGGCCTTTGATTTAAATAGCCATTGCCTTTCTAAGTCTGGCCAATATTCAACCAGGTCTTGAGCACTGTCAGAATGGAAAATAGGCCAAGGTTTGACCCCCAGTGAAATGTCATGTCCAAACAGCAGAGGGCTGTTGGTGGGCAACCTGACCCCTAATTTGGTCCATCATCTTACCAAAGGACAGAGCTTTGGAGTAATTCATTCCTGAGAGAGGTAAAAGGCTAAGTCCACACTAGGATCTCAGTTTGAGGATTTTGCCCCCCTAGTGTGTGTTGCAATCATAGCATCCCCTAGCTGTATACAAAAGCGCACAATAGAGCACAACCGGGCAGTGCTGAGAAAAAAAAAAAACACCCTCTTCTTGGCCCCAGAACTGCATAGTTTGTTGCTTGGGTGACAAGGATTTGGTTCATGTTCACATTCTATCACTAACACTTTCACACCTCAGTGAAATCCTCATACAGTGAACTCTACTGTCTTCATGTTTATCAGACACTCGCGCTGGCTAATCAATCATTATCTAATTCAAGCGCACATAAGGACTCAAAATTACTCTGTTCATTTTTTCCCCACAAAAGGCTCGGCTTTTATTTACCAAACTGGTTGAAAGGATGGCAAACATTGGCATCTGCTTGATTTAACACGAACAGAATGACATTCTTTTGGGATAAGTGCACCAACTCTGCCTGAAATCTTTCATGGATCGTCAGTGTGGTGGGAGCTGGGTGGGGCGGTGACCATATCACAAACAAAGATGGCCAAGGATGTGAAGGGCAAGCCAGAAGTTCTGCTTGAGTGCATCCAAATGCAGGATCTACCCTAAGGAGAGCAACCAGCCCCTCCGCAGTCTCACAACCACGCACCCTGAGCTTTCAGCTCACACCTCTTTGCCCTTGCATAGCTTTCTCTGTTTGTATCTCTCCCCCCCCCCCCCCCCCCCCCCCCCCCCTTCTCCCCCCCCCCCCTCCCACCCCCCCACCCCCCCATCTCTTTATATGTCCAGCTGGCTGTGCCACAAAGACAGCATCTCCCAGTTCCAAATGATCCTCAAACCCCCACATCCTTTGTTCTGCTCATTTTCCCACTCCCTAGAGATGGAGTTTAGCAGCAAAAATTAAAATGAGGAAAGGATTGAGGATAGAGGAAGATGGGGGAGAAAGATTAAAAAGGTGAGGTAGAGTGAGAGAGTGTGTGAAAACGAGAGCCAGGGAATGCCGGCTTCTTCTAGGCCCAGACTTCAGAGAATGTAAAACCTTGAAGAGCTTGGAAGCCGTACAGACAGCAGGGGATTGGTGTAAACACCTTTTGCATTGTGACCTTGAAATAGAAACTGCAGTTGGATGTTTGCAGAGAGGCCATTTTGCCGATAAATTAAAGCAAAAGAACCAAAAAGTTTCCAGTGAAGTCAAAGGGGAGATCTTTGCCAGCTGAGCCTCTCCTTCAATTTCACTGCTTTTGAAAGCACTCAGTGCCACTTTCTGCGGGGGCTAAGATCATGTTTTGCGGTATTCATGCGGTCAATTACAGCCAACAAGTCCCTCTAGGTTGAAAGGTTTCGGATCCCTTATCCCACCCTGCTGAAATCCCCCAGTTCCCCAGCTTGTGCGAAATCATGCGGTGGATTGTTATGCAGAAAAAGGACCACAGTATGGAGATGTGGGCTGGAACTAATAGGATTGGTTTTGATTCATTAGATTCTCTTTCATCGTCCTGGTTGGAATTCCACTCCATGTCTCCTCAGGCTTCACACTTTTAAAATGGAGGCGGGAAGGGGCTAAGTGTTTATAATTGAGCCTCTGGACTGCAAAAGCTCATTACTCTATGGAATCATCTGCTTATTGAGACCCCATGGAATCACCATCGGGAGCATGCGAATGCGGCACCGTGTTTGTCAGCACACTAACAACACTTTAGAGAATACGACACAATTGACTTACAGTATCCAACACGTACACTTAAATGTGCATTGTTTAGACTTTAGTCTGGAAAGGCGTCACTGTTATCCATGGCTGCTCTCCGAAAGTGTGCGATTTTTGTTTCCTAACCCAACTTTCACTAATGTGTGCTGCACATCAGAGGAGTCGGTCCGTGTGCACCGTCAGCAGACACTGCTGCTGCTAAAACACCCGGCAACCAACACGATCAGCTGGAGACACCGCGTTACCTGATGATAGCTGGAGAAGGGACCTTATATGTGATCAAGCTTAAGTCCAGCAGCTGGTGCTAGGCTAAAATGAACCTGAATTCTCCTAATATAGTTATCAGCATTTTTATAGGGAAGTGTAATTGCCAGATATTGCCATAAGATATTTAAGCACTTTTAATTATACAGTTGAGAGGAAATGCTTCTCTGAAAAACACAGTTCACTTTACTCCAGCATAAACGTGAGCTTCAAAGCCAGAGAACAGAAGGAAAGGTAATGAAGGTAGAGTATTAGCAAGAGTCTAATCCCCCCCAGCACTGTTTGATTGCCAGTGATATGAAATTGGCTTCATTTTGAATGGCAGTGTCAGACGATGAGACTTTACAGTCAGAAGAACAAATCTAATTCAGTGAGCATAAATTAACCAAGAAGATGGAGTCTCCAAAAGAATGATTGATGCGTATAACTAAAAATGTACGTTTCACAGATATTATGGATAACGTAAGGTACACCGAATTATTTTACTGACACAAATCCATGACTTTATTCAAGCTCTCATTCAGATTACAGGTTTTTTTTTATTGGCATTACATGAATTAGATTTTGTAAAAACAAACACTGTTCATCAGTCAGTCCATTTGAAGAGCCAGACGTCACTCTTCCAGCTTCAGACAGCTGCAAACGGCACACCAAATAAAATGCATCTAGAATTGTAATGACCAACTTTCACTTAGTGCAGCTAATCCTGACTTAGACTGAGTACATGTGTACCACATACTGTTGGTAACATAATCATGAGTTAACTTACAAAAATAAACCAGTAGCAAAAAAAAAAAATTGAGCCATAATCACATATTTATTTATTTCTGGAACAAAAAGAAGATGAATGCAATGTTTCACTATTGGCTGACTAAGAATTATCGGCATGCTTGATACATAAAATCCAAACTTACAGAATGTGTTCATTACATGACTGACAAATGATAGAAGATACAAAGATACCTTAGAGCACTGCTGGCTTACTTGTGGCTCCTAGGTGGCTGCCCCTCCCTGAGCCTGCTTCTGCTGGAGGTTTCTTCCTGTTAAAAGGGAGTTTTTCCTTCCCACTGTCACCAAACGCTTGCTCATACGGGGTCGTTTGACTGTTGGGTTTTCTCTGTATTATTGTAGCGCCTTTATCTACAATACACAGTGCCCTGAGGCGACTGTTGTGATTTGGCGCTATATGAATTGAATTGAATATATTACATTTATATTGTTGTATAAACAGTCAGGAACACACAAACAGCAGACCTAAGACAAAACTCGATCTGTTCACAATGCATTCTGCAGTCTGTTTCCACATGAAGGGGGGGCTGGGGGCTTCACTACTTGCCATCTTGGGTAAATCAGCATTATGATTCTGGTGCCAACTTTAATGTGTTTTTAAAGCTTTGGCATACACTGGCTCCAGGAAGTGAAAGGGAAGCAGCATGAAGAATGCCACCAGAAAGATGGCGCTCACCATAGCCAGAAGCATGTAGCGGCCGATGAACAAAGTGTCCACTATCTGCAGAGGGAAGAGAAAGTGAAGCCATTAGGAGTTTGTAGCATCGTGGGGGAGTGGGGCCTGGAGCCTATCCCAGATGCCATGAGGCGTGAGGCGGGGTACACCCTGGATCCTGGACAGGCCAACCAGCCCTTTCGCGGGGCTAGTACCGAGAGACACACAACCATTCACACTCACATTCATGCCTATGGGCAATTTAGAGTCACCAAATAACCTAAGCCCACTAAATGAATGCCTTTGGACTGTGGACGGATTTGTAGTGTCTAATACATAGAAAACGCAAGGTGGTTCATGCATTTCCTCTATTAGCCACTAGATGTCATGAAAGAGCTTTCACAAAGGCATTAGCACAAACAGGCATTCAGTCCACACACTTGGAATGTACAGCGGTTCCTGAAGGGAGGAATCACTGTGCTCACCTTAAATCTCACTTTCATAAATGGCCTCAGCAGCAAGATCTGTGACATCACAGCTAATTTTAAAGCCAATAGGTGGTGCAGCACAGAACCTGGACGAGTGTAGTGAGGAAATTTAATGACACGGAAGGAGAATGAACACAACTTTAAACTGGAAAATATCTGCATGCATATTCATAAATTATGGATTTCTCAGTGAGAAATGCAGGCTTAAAGGGGTCACTCCAAAAATATATTTTTTAAATAGTTCTGTGGATAGTAACCAGTTTATCAGACTAACTTATAATGCAATAGATATGGCATCACCACTGATGGATTTCTTTGTGTAATGTTAAGCTTGAACGGCCTTTGTTTTCCAAAAACTCCTGACTGCTGTCAGCTGTGGAGGGTGAGAGAAGAGTGAGCGTTTGCAGGATGCACAGTTTGATTTAATTTCAGATAGCTGGAAATGGCTGAATTCCCCAAATCTGTGCTGGATTCAGCAGACATGCTGTCCTGGCCCTGTTTCACACAATTTACAACATCAGGGTGCCTGCTGTATTTTCAATTCATAATCAATAATCAGTCATAAGCACAATCAATACCTCTCAGTAATTTTGGATTTTTTAAAGACTATATTACATCTGAGATGACAGTGCTTAACAACAGTTCATTTTGGAATAAATGGCTCTAAAACACAAATTATATTCATGCAGCCCAAATGGGAAAGAAATAGAAAATCAATGAGGAAAATGTGAAAGGGGCCACTTTCATGAGTTCATTAAAATATCTATCTTGTAAGTCTGACAAGATGATTCATAAAATGCAAACATTTTAATTTAATGAATTGGGAGGGTTTTGTTTTTTTTCAAATTGAGTTTGTACTGTGTTATCTTGCCAAACAAGCTCAGGATTATTGTAGCACTGGGTCCCACAGTCCACACAAAGCTCAGCGCCAAATCCAGACAGGTTTGAGTGCTCCTGTGAGCCGTGACGCTAAGAACAAAGAGCTCAAACATCTCGAACCCACAGAGTGGAATCGGCTGGCATTTATATGGTGCTTTTCTAGACTCAGCGATCACTCAAAGTGCTTTACACATAAGCGGACATAAACCCCTGCTACCTAACATACAGGTTACCTAACATGGCGTTTAGTCTATTTTATGAATAACGAATAAGTGCTGAAAAATTGTTTAATTAAATTTTGATAGGCTCTGTGCAGCCGTGTTCATTTACAGCATCCATGGAAACTCGAGGATATGAAATCCTTAATCAGAAAAGACTTTTCTGATAACTACATCACTGCATAATGCTCAGACAAACCTGAAACACTTGGTTAACTGTGATGCCACAGATATGTCCCAGTCAAAGATACTGCTGCATTTTCTTTCTAACTTTGTCGTGAACCTCCGGTTTGGTTCGGTTAGGCAGTGGAGAGACAGCCGTCATGCAGGCTGTGACATACAGGTGTAGAGTAGGTGTACAGTATTCTTTGTTAGACTGAGTTCTGACCTCCTATAGGTTCAAACACTTCTGGGTTCAAATAGCAGAAAATTCCTGCAGTCCACTTTAGAAAGCACCCTCATTTCTGTCTGCGTTGGAAACTCTAATTTACAGCTTACATTTAGATCACTATCTGACACAGTTTGATGCAATAATACAATGATTGAATATATTGCATGGGCACTCTGACCTTCTTTAACAATCTGCACAACAACCAGCTGCACTGCTTCACATTAATGCTGTCTCTGTGTCCCTGATGCTACCAAACTGTCATTATATAAACCCAGAGACAGCATAAAGCATATAATTATTTTTAAAAATACTGGATACATTTAGCACTTACATAGGAACAGCTTCTTATCATCGAAAAATCCTTCAGATAGTTTGCGGAACAAGAAAATCCGTTCAATAGGTGGAATAAGTTCAATATGTCGGAAGGAGTGTAATAGTGTAAATAAGTGTAGCGATGGACACCGACCTAGAACTGATCATCAAACCTCTGACACTATGTTTGTTCAAGGAATACGCTGTGATTGAAAACATGTTTGTTGTTTCACTCTCGCACAACTTAATGCTGATTCGGGCTTCTCTTTATTCTGGAATCCTGCTGTTCCTTATCTAGACAGATGATCAGCAGGGACACAAAGAACACAGCACTGCAGCTCACCCAAGCAACATGCCGATTAAGAGAAGAAGCAAGCAAGGGCTCCGAAAAACAACACATCTGCTCCACTGATGCTGTCGTTTCTTGGATAAGGGGAAGTTTGGACTTTTAAAAGTTGTCATTAGAAAGATTTAATCAGCACTTCATTAATGGATGCGTGCTATAATTTTGATCATGAGCCTCCCATGAATACAAGAAGACAAGCTGAGAAAACACCCCGAAGCCAAATAATGGAAGGAGAGCGGCAACTCTGCTACCGTCTAAAGCGAGCTTTCACAGGGACTGTTGTGGAATGAGAGTAGGTGTGTGTGTGTGTGTGTGTGTGTGTGTGGGGGTGAGCATGCGCATGCATGCGTGCACACACTGGTGTCTATGAGAGGTGGGGCTGATGTATGTTGTTTCTTATGGATGCATTTAACACATCTCACTTTTTAATTTGCCAATTACGCAGCAAGCAGGAGCCCAAAGTGTGGGCCATGTTTTATTAATGTGCCACAGGACGCACGGTGGGAGCAGGCAGGCAGTGGGGGGAGGTGGGGGAACTACGGGGTGTAGTACAAACCACCCCCACCCGTACTCTGGGACTGGTCTAATTGGCACTATGATATTTTACTTTTCTTTAACAACAAGAGGTTAGACATTTTTCTCTCTCACTTATCTTTCTGCTTGCAGCTAAGTTTGAAGGTTTTTGCATGTCTCTCACTCTGTGTGTGTGTGTGTGTGTGTGTGTGTGTGTGTTAGCTTAAAATGGGTGTACATCAAAACATATTAACACAAAATACCACTAACTGTGCCCACCCTAACATTTAAATACTGTTTCTGATCATATGGGGGAGGGTGGATGGCTGTTTTCTACATTACAGGTGTTGCTACACACACCAAAGAATGAAGATGAAGAAATGCTTTTCATCACGTCTTTTCTTTTAACATTTTGTGTATCTACTATTTGTGGTGGCTGAAGTGCATCCTTTTATTTTGAGTTTTTCATGATGGGACGGATGAGCAAAATCAAACATTTTTTTTACATCTTTGTAGACAATAAAAGACTCGACAATCTTTCTGTATTTTATCCCAAATCCTGAGAAATAATGTGCGTCTCGACAATGACTTGGGAAGTAAGCAAGCAAACTTGTGAGTGATAATTAGCAAGCATGGGTTCGTTTTAACTTGGAAGCCTTGTACAGAAATCCGGGAAATCTGATTTTGCTGCCTCCCTCTCTCTCTGTTGTTGGTCTGGTATCTGCCTTTGCACAAAGGATATAAAACATGAGCTGGTCAGGATGCAGCTCTGCTCTGCTATTTCTATGGGGTGGCAGCTTGCTTGGCAGATCTGGCCGGCTTATTGGCACGACCCCGAGGCAGCATGGGGGAGTGTTTGTTCTGTGTTGCTGTTGGTCTAAGATAAAGCAGACCAGGCCTTTTACGACAAGCACATGCACAGAAGTGCACACAGTGGCACTATTTACAGGCATGCAGTGTTGTGCAGATACTGCCTTACATTACAGCAGAATTGAGGTTTCATTCCGGATTGGCTGCTTATATGCATCTAAGACCGAGATCTTTCATCAGTACAAATAAATGTAATGAATTCTGTACTTTGCAGCCCTGCATGATCAGATCTTTTCCTGTTAGAATTCATTTATTTCACCTTTCTACATAATAACAACATTCATCTGTGATAAAATGCTCTACTGTGGAGCTTCGTCTTTGAGCATCAGGAGTGCAGGTACTATACGTGATAGATAATTGATTAATGAATACAATTTATTGTGCATGAGATGAGTATTCAGCTAAAGCCATCTCTTCATTTATGGGCTCTAAATCCTCATTTTTCATTCTGCACCCAAAACATTTGGTGGAAATGAATGCCAAATGGCCTTACATCAAGACTGAAGACATCACAGGCCTGCATCACTTCCAAATGAACTACACTTTGCTGTTATTAAGCATGAACAACCAATAGGGATACACTAATTGTAAAGTCCTGGAGTCTCATTTATACAAAAAGCATGCACAAGCAATCAGACTGATTGAGCCACAACTAAGTATAGCGAACTAAATCTCAACTAAAAACTAAAACTAGATGTGGAAAAAACATTTTAATTAACTAACATAAAAATTAAAATTAGACTCCTGAAAAAAAATTAAAGAGAAACAATTTTTTGACCTTGGAAAACAAACTAAAATACAGAGAAAACATCTGCAGATTTTGAGCTTGTTAGTTTTATTACATTTTAATCACAATTTGCCTGAATTGTTGAAAGTTGAAAGAGTCAACTGCTTTCAAATAGTTGTGTGTTTTTATTGTCATACCTGTACTGAGTTTCCTAAATCTTACTCTGACACATGCCCTCCATTCAATAAAAATTAAAAAGGCAAAAGCTAACACTGAAACTAATCAAAACTAAACTAAAACCAAATATTTTCTAACAATAAAAAACTAAACTGTAATGAGCAAAACCTACACTGGAAACTGACTGAAACTAAAATTACTTAAAACAAAAAATTTGAAATAAAAATAAAAACTAATCAGAAAATACACAACTACTATAACTGTGATCATCACAAACAGCAACCTTCTCTATATACCCGTGAGTGCTGTCATTGGCTTTATTTCCAAACTGTAAATGTATTCAGTGTATTTGTACAGGTGGAAACAATGTGAAAGGTAAGCTGAGAGTTTCTTTCATAGCCACGAATATGCAGCCCATTCATCTCCGGGACAATGTGACATGTCCCCCCAATATTGGAGACAGGCACATTTATGTGTGCATTTGTAACAATTATTTATGCATTGGTAACATTTATCTGTGCTCAAGTCAGTTTGCACATCTCTTACAATTATAAAACATATACACATGTAAATTATACGTGCAATAATATAGGTGTACACAACACTATTTTTCCAAGAAACATTTGAAAAAGAACAAAGTAAAAGATCAAATAGCATTTTTTTATGCTTTGCTCAGAGTATTTATGGATGTCAGGTTTCCAATATGTGTCCCCGTTTTCTGTATTTTCTTGACACTGATTTGTCACCTCTACACAGTAAGCATAAAAACTTCAAACAAAATGGTGAGTAAAAACACATTCTTATTCCAGGCAGGACAAGATTTGAATATGAGTTTACTTATCAAATAAAGAAAGGTCCACATGAAGAAACTGAGCCACCAGTTTAAATTACTATGTGTGATAGCAGAGCTGTGAATGGTGAATAGAGCTCACCTCTATATCTTTGAAAGGCAGAGGAGTCTCCGGGTTGCGGGGAAAAAACACCAGCACCAAAGTGATGGTGAGAGCCACGAGGAAAACAGGAAGAACTCCTAACCTGAGAAGACACATATGATTCAGAGGATTGAGGATGAGGACTCCACTGCTGAGTTAATGATCTGTAAGACATGCAGGAAATGCAGGGAGGCCTGAGGCTAATGTCATCATAAAGTACCAATCTAAACAATGGCGACCTTTATTGTGATTTTCAAAAGTTGTTAACTTCCCAATCAAGTAAATAGCATCATGTTTCACGCATTTAAACTTTACTGTAATTGCATAGTGCTTTGTCTCACAGGAGTACAAATTTACTACTGACTTTAGTAGTATAATGGTCTGACGTTGAGTAACTGCACAAATGTTAATCAGCAGGGAGTGCAAGGTGTATCACTGCAGCACTCAGTCAGTCCAGCAGCGCATGGGGATGGTTTTGTTCAAAGTTTCAAGAAAAATTGATTTTTTTTTGCTGGTCTCACTGAGTAGACTATAAAACTAATTAGTTTTTTTTTTAATAACAAACACAAACTCCATAAAAATCAGACACTGGCTGTCAAATCCACCCTAAACTTATCTTATAATGTTTGATCAGTGTGTCAATGCAAAATTCCTTCACTTGGCATTAATAGAGATTGTTTTCAAGCACTTAACACTTCCTCTGTCCCCCGCCTCCTCTGAAACACTCAGCTCTGGTCCTCAGTGGTATTTTGAAACATTCTATTTTTTGGCATTTTAACCCAGCCACAGGTGGGCCACAAGCCAGTAACCCTAACCCTAGTGGTGAATCCAAGTCTGGACAAATGGGGAGGGATGTGTCAGGAAGGGCATCTGAGATGAAATCTTTCCAACTCAAACCTGCAGATCATCAAGCATAAGATTAGAATTAGTAGGGGTAATCTTGAAGGACAAATATGTGAACAGTACTGTAGAGGTGAAGAGAGTGTCATACAGGATCATGAGTTTGAAGCTGGAAATCGAAGGGGTGAAAGAGAAAGAGTAATTCAGGAGTAAGCTGGATGAAGCAATAGAGTGGGGTGGAGAGGGGTGATCGGAGCAGACTTCAATGGATATGAAGGTCTTGGTTCGGTATGTTGTTAAGGAGAGGAATGCAGAAGGACAGATGGTGGTAGATTTTGCAAAAAGGATGAAAATGACAGTGGTGAACACGTATTTCAAGAAGAGGGAGGAACATAGGGTGACGTATAAGAGTAGAAGAAGAGGTACGTATTCTACGTCGAACACAGGTGCAGTCTGAAAGAGATGGAAGAATGCAAGGTGGTGTCAGGGAAGAAAGCGACTTGGCAGCCATGGATGGTGGTCTGTAGGATGACTTTGTAAATCAAGAAGAGGTAGCGAATGAAGGCAGAGGCAAGCACTATATGGTGGAAGTTGAAGAAGTTCAGGGTGGAGTTGTGACAGGCTCTGAGAAAGTAGAGCTGAAATGGTGAGGGGAAACTAAACACCGTGAAGGTGTTTGGTGTATTCTCTGGGCAGAGGAAAGAGGACAAAAAGACTTGGTGGTGATGAAATACAGTAAAGTATTCAAGGGAAGAGATTAACAAAGAAAAGTGGGATAATCAGGAAGACGAAGAAAGTAGACAGGAGTACTGGGAGGCTAGGTGTATACCAAAGAGAGAGGTGGCAAAGGCAAAGGAAAGTGCTTATGGTGAGTTGCATGTGAGGCTGGACACTAAGGAAGGAGTAAAGGACTTATACTAATTGGTTAGGCAGAGATATCGAGCTGGAAAGAATGTCCAGCAGGTTAGGGTGATTAAGGATGGATATGGAAATGTACTAACGAGTGAAGGGAGTAATTTGAGAAGATGGAAGGAGTACTTTGAGGAGCTCATGAATGAAGAAAATGAAAGAGGACAGCTGGAGGACAGATAGTGAATCTGGGAAGTGCACCGGATTACTGAGGAGGAAGTGAGGGCAGCTATAAAGAGTATGAAGGCAGTTGGTCCAGACCTGTGGAGGCATGGAGATGTCTCGCAATAGTTACTTCCTCCAAGCCATCAGTGTGTCTATTACACCCCATTCCTACAAGACTGTTCAAAGAAGTTCTAACATTAATTAATGCTTCAATGTTGAATATGATCAATATATATTTATTAATAGGCCATATATCTTATAAGGTGGCAGTAATTAAACCAATACTTAAAAAGTCATCACTTGGCTCAGCTGTCTTAGCCAATTATAGGCAAATCACCAACCTTACTTTTAAGGGTTC
Source organism: Bujurquina vittata (assembly GCA_015106715.1). Taxonomy (NCBI): domain Eukaryota; kingdom Metazoa; phylum Chordata; class Actinopteri; order Cichliformes; family Cichlidae; genus Bujurquina; species Bujurquina vittata. Next base: position 30,875 of record VUQK01031834.1, read on the forward strand.
TAGCTAGCGCCTGATCGCCCGGCACTGCGCCTTGCTCAGGTATCGCTGCCCCAGGCTGAGAATTTCCACTGTAAGCTAGCTAGCAGATACTGTTGACTAGGGCTGCAACTAAAAATTATTTTGGTAGTGAACTAATCTGTAAATTCTGTTTCTGATTAGCTGATTAGTCAATGATTATTTCAAACTTAACTCACTTGTTCAAGCCTGCCCACCTGTTAACAACACTTTGATGTCTCTTCTCACAATTAAAACAATGACCCATAAAAATACGAGTTTGAAACTATCCATCCATTCACTTCCGCTTATGCTTTTCAGGGTCGCATGGGGGCTGGAGCCTATCCCTGCTGAGATAGGGTGAGAGGCAGATTTTGAAATGAAAATATAATGTGCAAATAAGTAAGCCTCTGTCCAAAAGTTCAAATAAGACTTCAAATTAAATCAAAAAGATTTAACAGATGATTCAGTTCATGAAGAGGTTTACTATTCAAAATGAATGCTAATATTAATGCGAGAAAAAAAAGGAGACAATGTAGGTCCTCCTATTGTCCTTCACTCGTTAGCTAACATAACTGAAATGGTGCTGCCTTAGCAAATATCCTCCATGAGAGCTCGTTTCCGAAAGGTACACTAACAGAAACATTTCTGTACATTAACAGGGCATCATGAGGCATCTTTTCATTCTGTTTATATATCACTGTGCATTTAATCGGTAGTTATTATTCATTTCTGCCTCTCTTCCAAAGTCCCGTCTTCCTCCCCTCATCCCCAACTGGTCACAGAAGATGGCTGCCCCTCCCTGAGTCTGGTTCTGCCCGAGGTTTATTTCTGTTCAGAAGGGAGTATTTCCTTCCCACTGTCACCAAGTGCTTACTCATAGGGGATCATTTTGATTGTTGTTTTTTTTTTCTGTATTATTGTAGGGTCTTTACCTTACAATATAAAATGCCTTGAGGTGACAGTTGCAATTTGATGCTATATAAATAAACTTGAATTGAATTGAAGAGCGGGCAGCGGATTTTTTTTTTAAACCAAATTGAAGATTAAGAGGATGCCTGAAGAATGGACTAGAAATGTATTCATACCAATTTTCAGGAACAGGGGAGATGTGCAGAGCTCTAATAACTTCGGCTGGATAAAGTTGACAAGGCATATCATCACGATATGGGAAAGAGTTGTTGAAGTTAGGTTAAGAAAAGAGGTGACAATCAGTGTGCATCAGTATGGTTTCATGCTGAGAAAGAGCACAACAGCAGCTTTTAGAGTGTTAATGGAGAAGTATAGAGAAAAAATGTGTTGCACTGTGTCTTTGCAGACCTATAGGAAGCATAGGGTGCAAAGAGGGGAACTGTGGTACTGGATGAGGAAATCAAGAATGTCAGAGAAGTGCAGGACATGTATGAGGACAGAAAAACAGTGCTGAGATGTGTAGCAGGAGCGCCAGACGAGTTCAAGATGAGGGTGGAATCACATCACAGATCTGCTCTGAGCCCCTTCTTGGTTGGTGGACAGGTTGACAGATTAGGTCAGGCAGGAAACTTTCTTGACTATGATGTTTGCAGGTGACACTGTGATTTGTAGTGAGACTAGGGAGTAGGTGGAAGAGAGCCTAGAGAGGTGGAGGTATGCACTGGAGAGGAGAAGAAAGGCACAATACATGCGTGTGAATGAAAGAAAAACAGGTGTAACAATGAAGATCTAAGGAGTAGAGGCAATGAAGGCGGATGAGTTTAAATACCTGTGGTCAATCATCCAAAACAAGTGATAGTACACAAGAGGTGAGGAGGATGGTGCAGAGACAATTACAGGAGGCTGAACTGGAGGTGGCAGAGTTGAAGATGCTAAGATTTTCATTGGGAGTGACCAGGATAGACTAAATTAGAAATGAGTTGTGAGCTCAGGTTGAGTGTGTCGGAGACAAAGTCTGAAAGTCAAGCTTGAGATAGTTTGTACAAGTGCACAGGAGGGATAGAGGATGCATTACACAAGGGAGGTTAAAGATTGAGCTGTCAAGTAGGAGGAAAAGAGGAAGACCACAGAGAAGGTTCATGGAGACAGTGAAGGAGGACATGCAGAGGGTTGACGTGACAGAGGAGGATGCTAGGAACAGAGTGAGGTGGAGGCAGATGATCAGGGTTAATACAGGAATTCTACAGTTCAATTTACTATCTTTTACTACCTATTTTAACTACCTCTACAATATTTTTACTACCAGCACAGAATCGAGCACCAAGCTTTTTGGAGTAGTGGTGGATTCACAGCACTAAGCCATATAAGATGAT
>VUQK01031838.1:6942-19562 GCA_015106715.1 Bujurquina vittata
TGAAGAAATACACCAATCTGTTCCAGGGCTGGCAGACCAGGTAGGTTCATCTAGGTTTTTCACACACACACACACACACACACACACACACACACACACACAGCCAATGTTGAGCCATCTGTCAGCTGCATTTCAGTGGATGTTGTGACATTAGATGGGCTCTGTGTGCACGTCTCACCGTTCATTCAGATTTAACACCTCAGTGAGAGGAGATGTGGAGGTGGGAGTCCCAGAAACACTGAATGAGTCATCCAGAGTCAGGAAAGCCCTGCACTCCTCTCCTGCATCTCAGCCCCCCCCCTTCACCCTTCAGTAGCTCTCTCCCTCTCTCACTGTTCCAGTGAATCGATAGGAAAAGGATCCAGACGTGTGAGCTCCATGATCTGATGGTGAGAGCTATATTCAATGAACCAACTGTTTTCATCAGCTCTGTATACGTTTAAAACATATTAACTAATAATAATAATAACTCGCCCTGACCTTGACCTTGCTCTTCACCTAAAAGTTATTTTATATAAACAGGAAGACAGGCCTCTGATGATAATGTCCCCACAATATGAGTAAGACTCACACATGTAAATATTGCTGGATTTGTCTCAGCAGATTGTGTACATGAGTATTGTTCAACAAAGCCTGAGCACAGAAGATGCATTGAGGCAATAATGTTGTGTTTCTATGGTCACATTGGTTTTTGCTTTGACATCATTCTTACTCTGTAAATTGGAATTTGCTGTAGCATTAGTCTGATTCACTTAGGCTACGTTTCCACCACCGAGGTGCCGGTGCTCGTGCCAGTGCCCGTGCTGTTCCTAAAGAACCGGCGAAGGCCTGCGTTTCCACTGCACTTGTGAACTTCTCCTTTACATTTGAGTGTGGGCGGGTCATCGTCTGGACACGGAAGCTGAAGGGCACAAACGAGGGAGAGCAGCTGCTGTGCTGCGATCACAATTACGGTCCAACCAAAATGCTGCAGCACAGAGGGAAACACACCCAGCGACTACCTGCAGGAAGTACGCACTGTGTGTCCTTTTATCTTTGAACTGATACAAAGCAGCAAGTTCAGCCTTAGAGCCCAACCTGATTCACAGCCGTGAAAATCGCATTGCTTTTCTCACCTCCCCCAAGAGGCCCCCAGGAGGCATCCTAGTCAGATGCCCGAACCACCTCGGCTGCCTCCTTTCAATGTGGAGATGCAGCAGCTCTCCTTTGAGCCACTCCTGAATGGCTGCACTCCTCACCCTGTGTCTGAGGGAGAGGCCAGCCCCCCTTCAGAGGAAGCTCATTTCTGCTGCTTGTATTCGCAGTCTCATTCTTTTGGTCACAACCCAAAGCTCATGACCACAGGTGAGGGTAGGGACATAGGTTGACCGGGAAATTGACAGCTTCCCTCTTCAGCACGACAGACCGGAACAGCATCCACATCAATGCAGATACAGCCCCAATCCATCCATTTCCTGTTCCCTTCTCCTGTCATTTGTGAAGTGTGTGGGAGGAGTTCACTTGAACTCCTTCACCTGCAGAAAGCAACTCGTCCCTGAGCTAATGTGGGCAGCCCACCTTTTCCAGCTGTGGACCATGGCCTCAGAGTTAGAGGTGCTCATTCTCGTGCCCGCCGCTTCACACTCAGCCGTGAACTGTTCCAACAAGGTGGAAGCCTTTCCCCACCTGGCTACACCTAGAAATTCTGTTCATCAATATTATGAACAGAATCAGTGAATCAGGGCAGCCCCGAAGAAGTCCCTTCCTACAGGAAATGAGTCCGACGTATTGCCAGAAATATGGACCAAGCTCTCACTGTGGTTGTACAGGGACTGAATGGCCCGCAATAATGGGCCAGACACCCCATACTCCTGCAGCACCTCCCACAGGATACACTGAGGGACACGGTCCAATGCCTTCTTCAAGTCCACAAAACACACGTAGGCTGGATGGGCAAACTCCCACGCTCTCAAATATCCTCAAGAAGATAAGGACCCAGCATTCCCCGACCTGTTGTTCCTCATGAATCGGAGGTTCGACCTCCTTTGCAGCACCCTGGCATAGACCTTACCGGGGATGCTGAGGAGTGTGATCCCCCGATAGTTGGAGCAGACGCTCCAGTCTGCCTTCTTACAGATGGGGACCACCACCCCGGTCTGCCAATCCAGTGGCACCGCCCCAGATCTCCATCACAGTAACTTCACCCCCAGTGATGGGCGAGTCGTCCCCCTCATCCCCAGGCTCTGCTTCCACTACAGAAATCGATCATCGACCTGCGGGTGTCCTGGTGCTGCGTGCACTTATAGACATTCTTTGAACGTGGTGTTTTTTTTTGACAAACTGTGGTTTGGACAGAAGGTTGCACCGATTGGAGCACCCTCGAGCACCCCACTCAGTGACTCCAAGAAGGGTGGTTGCTCTGAGCTGTCATTTACCGCATAAGCACAAACAACAGTCAGGACCCCCAAGGTGCAGCGAAGCAACCCTCTCTTCTACTGCTGAAAACTCGAATGTACAGGCGTAAAAAAGAATGCCCACCCCCCTGCTTCTCACAAACTCCAGAATAGAACTGAGTCCAGCCCCTCTCCAGGAGAATGGTTCCAGAGCAGTATCTCTCAGCCTCACACACTAGCTCAGGCGCCTTCCCCACCAGAGAGGTGACATGTCCCAAAAGAAGCTCTTGATTGCTGGGGAGCCTCCGCCCGACACACATCGCACCTGACACCTGTGACGCCTCCTGTGGGTGGTGGACCTACAGGAGGGCAGGCCATGGTCATCTCTTCTGGCTGGACCTGGCTGGGCACCATGGGCTAATGCCTGGCCACCACACGCTCTCCCTCAAGCTCCCTCCCCAGGTCTGGCCCAGGGTGGGGCCCCAGTAACCTTATTCCAGGCAGGGTAAACAGCTCCATTGTTGTATTTTTCATAGTGGTCTTTGGAATTGCTCCTTGTCTGGCTCCTCACCCAGTATTCCCTCAATATATGGCCAGATAGAGGAAAAACATCACCTGTGGACCTGCACTGTAGCTGCTTTCAAAATGCTGGATATGATCAACCAAGATCATCAGTGTGAAAAAGGAAAGCTTCCTGTTAACGAATCGATCTGAACGAAACTATTTAAGCAGAGACATTTATCTGTGATTATCAACCATTTAAAATCTGTGAATGTGATGACCTTAAACGTCACTGTATGTGCACTGTTAGTAATAAAAGTAAATGTTTAAATTAGATCTATTATATATATATTTTCAATATTAGAAATAAGGATAGTGTCCTTTTAACAACAATTATTCTTTCTGCCATTTTTTTCTTTTACACACTACATTGTCATGGCTTTTGTCGTATACACAATGATGAGTAATAATATGTATCTCTACACCTAAAAAAACATACAGTATGACATATTGACACAAACATGTGTTCAGAGCCTTGAACCCAAATACATCATGTTTATGGCATAAAGAGCCCACTTTACCTCTTTTGTTTTTCATATTCAGCAATCTCTTCTGTCTCCCACAGATTCTTTGTGTTGGACCCAGAAATTGGTCAGCTCCAGTATTACCTGAATGAAGGCAGCAGAAGTCAGCGACCTCCCCGAGGGTCTCTGCCACTCCTGGGGGCAATGGTGGTCTCCAGCAATGAGTTTCCTTACATGTTTACTATTCGGTCTACTAATGGGAATTTCTACAAACTCAGAGGTGAGACAGTATCAGCTTGACACCAGGGTTAGGGCGTAGATTAACCGGTAAATTGACAGCTTTCACCACGGCAGACCGGTGCAGCGTCCACATCACTGCAGACCAGCCCCGATCTGTCTGTCCATCTCCCGCTCCTTTCTCTAAAAACAATCAGAATTTCATGTTTTCACAATGTGCTTAGTCTATAAAGTCTTTTAGATTAGGCAGAATTCGTTTGATTAACACAATGTACGACTGTAGTCATAACTGCAATCAGGCATGTTAATGTTGTTTATATTGAAAATGTACACCCTTGAATCATATTTTTTTTTTACATTTTACTTGCTTGGTGTGTGAAATTGGAGCTATTGTCTCAGTTTGGTTGCTGCAGTTGCACGACAACTTATGGGTTTCTGAAAAAACTAGACACACATACACAACAAAAGTCTGGTTAATCTAGAGCAGAGCAGAATAGCCTCAGCATGGCGGATGGCCCACGTAAACCCCTTTAAAACTCTAAAAACCCAAAACAAAACACATTTCACACACACACGCACACACACACACACACACACACACAGAGTCTGAACAGTGGTTTAACAAAATAAATAAATGCTGTCAGTAAGTTACTGCTGTCCACTGTCCAGGTGGACTCTCATAGGTTAACTTATTATATACCATCGACACATGTGCACGTGCTAGTCATTAATTACTTGTAGCTGACTTAATGTCATGACTGTTATGGTTATTATTACTCGGCCCATTCTCATTGTCAGCACAAAGACTGGATTAGTCTGATGTTACTGTTCTGAGACAGGAAGCTCTCATACACAGTTACAGTGCTGGGTCAGTATATACTACTCATTACTTTACTTAAAAGTACTGTAGTACGTTACTTAAATACTCACCAGAGAAAGTAATCGGTTTCCTTACCTTCATGTCACTCTGTAAATTGTCCTGAAATGCATTATCACAGTTAACAATATAAACCTGAGGCTACAGCGCCACACACCAACACAAATCCCGATCCTAACAACGACACACACAGTCTTTTAATTTTTACCTGTGAACACAAAATCAGGAACACACAGCAAAGATAAGAGACTTTAAAGCAGTCATCTCCGCGGGTGGAAGGTAGAAATAAGTACAGGTGACTATGGAGTCTACAATGCTGCAAGCCTGACTGCTCATCACTGCCTCTGCTCCGGGTCTGGCTGATGGCTCGGCATTCACTCAGAACTGTAACATCATTGTGGAGCCTTGGCTGCTGCCTGTGCAGATGTGTTAGCAGTATTATGCAGGTCTTTGTGTCCTGGGCAGAGTTTGCATTTCACCAGCGCACTCTTACATTTTCATGCAGGAAATATGTGATATCCATATCTCTGCTCCTCAAAAGCTGTACATCATTCCACCTTTTTCATCCTCTGGCACATGAACAAGGAATCAGCTGACTGCAGTGCAAGTGGGCAGGAAGAAAAAGGCATTTGTCTGATTTTTACCGCTGATGAGGTATTATGGTCAGTTGCAGGTTCGAGCCCTGCCCCTGCGCTGCGTTGACACTTAAACCGCATTGCCTGAAGGTAGCGCCGGTCTCTGGCTACATGACCGCAGATGCTCGTCTCTGGATGAGTGATCTGGAACGCTCATTTCGTTGTGTGCCTTTCGTGCACAATGACGATGAGTTGAATCTAACAATGCTCACCTTGTTGGGTGTGCGGCTGCTTGGGCAGCAGGACACAGTAACTCAAGAAAGAAGTCTCCTAAGATTTTCAAATTGAATCCACAGGTGTATCTAATAAAAAACAGTGCTAAATTTGTTTGTAGCATAATTCAGGGATGAATTAACTGATCTTTGATCTTTTGTGTCAAACACTTATGCACAGTTTATGCACTGTAAACAAGGCTCATTGAAACCACACTGCTATGTTCTTTTGTGTTAGCGCTGGATTCCCAGGAGCAGGAGTTATGGATGACTCAGCTGCAGCTGTGTTCTCGATGTCTGCTAGATGCCAGTTCTAAGGTACACACACACACACACACACACACACACACACACACCTCACGCTGAAAACGGTTTTTCTTATTGCCAGAAGGTTCATATGAGCGTTTATGGCAGTTTGACGCATATAAACTCAGATTGGATTCTGAGTAACGTTTTATACGTAAAACTGTTGAAATGGGAAAATAATTCAATTTTCAGAAATTCTGGTTTTATACTTGAAGCTAATTGTGTTTGTGTGAAGTTGTGTAACTAAAGTTAACACAAAAATATAGACAATATTTGTATTTCAGTCTTCAGACATGCCCACACATTTGTAAATCCAACTTTGACCTTGAGACTTTCTTACTGAATCTGATATACTGAAAAAAATGCTTGACTAGACAGTTTTTGTTTTCTGCTCATAATTGCGTCATAATGGAGTCTGAATGTGTTTCGAGTCACTGTGTACGCCCATTTACCTGCTCATTACTTCCTGTTTCATCTTGGTTTAGACTTTGACTTTAATGATTTTACTCAAAGAGCTGAAGCAGCAGACAGCAATATCAGTGTGCTTCCTCTGAGCTGTGAGGCCTGAGCTTTGGTTATTACAGCATTTTGTCTTTTCTTAATGGACAAGCTGCAGAAATAAAGCATTACGTGCTTGATTGGTCTGTCTTTTATCTGCACTGCTTACTTATGTCCCCATTGGCAGTGATAAAAGCCTCCAAAAAGCTGCTCATTTATGTTCACACAGTCTGATACAGTTCTGCCTATCATGGTCATTTTAAAGTGCACGGGTTCATCCGGAATGTGTGTTTAGGTAAAACTGGTCTGCAAAATGCTTTTTTTTTTTTGTAACTGAAGTCTGTCTAATTTCTCTAGTTGTGTTTCTAAGTTTGCTTGCGGTTTGGCTTCTTAGTTATAGTTTTCTGTTGTAGTTCTTTGTATTGTTGTCCGTGTTCTCCCTAGTGTTTGCTGTTTGTGTTTCAGGTGGAGTTGTGGTTCATGTGTCATGGCCTTGTGTCTGTTGTGCTTCCTTATGTCAGGCCTGTGTGTAGTGTTGGGGTTCCGTCTGTGTGCCAGCGTTGCTACTGTATGTGTCAAATCTGCATTCTTTGGTCACTTCCTGTTTTATTTTGACAGTCCCTTGTTCCGTGCGCTTTGGATTTAGTTTTGCTTCCTGTGTCTCATTAGTGTATTGTGTTCACCTGTTCCCCCCCAGATGTTTCCGCTTCCCTCTGTGTATGCGTTGTGTGTTTTTCCTTGTTGTGTCCTCCTCATTGACTCTCCTGCCGTGTGCTTTCTGTTCATGTTACGTTCATAGTTTTAGTGAGTTTATAGTTTTGTTCGTGAGCAGTCCTGCTTTATGTCGTACACTGCCTTGCCTGGCACAGTAACATGCCATGCTGTACTTTTGGCAGAGTAAAGTCGGGTTTTGGCTCTAATTCTGCTGTATCGAGTTACTGCACATTAGAAAAAAAAAAACTTTAACCTGTACCTGAAGGTGGGCCCCGCCTCTTGCTCTGTCAGCTGGAATACGCTCCAGCCAGAGAAATGTGGAAACTTGTACCTTGAATCTGACTGTGGCCGGACTGGAGGTAAAGAAATATTTAATTTATCAGAAACATGCAAAAATAATCACAGCTTTTGAACTTTTCTTTGACCCGTCTGTGTAACTAAAGCTTTCAGGGAATCGCAGTGCTGCCAGTACAGTAATGTGCCCAAACCTTTGACTGGTACTGTGTATTAAAGGAATATTCCTTTCCATCATATATAATATACCCACTTATATTCACTTTAAAAGATGTCTCTGAGGTGAGTAGAAGATATAAAGTGAAATGCAAATGCACCTTAAATATTTCATTAAGCTATGTATTTGAAACAAGTTCAGTTAGACTGCTGGAATGAAATAATTTAATGTATTAAATTATATTTACGAGCTAATGGCAACATTACTGTTGATTAAGGAGACACATTCTGCATGTTTTTCCAGGCCCATGGTCTCAGCCTCAGATACGTAACACACCAATGAAGCCTCTCAGTAAAAGTAGGATACAGTAATCTCACTCGATCAGAGGAAAAGGATTCGAGCAGCTAGTGTCGTGGTAGCTACCAATCTGAACAGCGCTTCATTGGCTGGAGCATCCCATCTATGCTCACTTCTGGCCTTTGGGACCTTCAAGTGATGCAAACCCCTGAACTGAAACACACCCACAAACCATTCACAGTGCACAGAGGTCTCCACTCAAAGTCCAGCACCCTGAGGATGTAATGAAAAGAGGGAGGGTGAGGATTAGTGAGTGTCAGAGCCACAACACAGAAGGAAACGTGGAGCATCCAGGAATAATGCTGGAAGCTCCATTCTGGAAGCTCCAGGAGATTCAAGGCACAACATCAGATTTCTCTGACCCGAAGAGTGAGGTTGTAGGAACACCTCAACCTCCTGGAGTCAGCCTGAGGTGTGTGTGTGTGTGTGTGTGTGTGTGCCTAAACCAAAGTGGGCGGGTCAGAAGATATAAAAAAATGAAGTTGGTACCAATGAGAGCCCAGATTACTGTTGACTGACACATGTCGACGACCAGTCATCAGCCCGTCACTGTTTCCCTGTGTTTGTGCAGACTGTGGCTGAAGGGCGGCACAAAATCCTGGCAAACTCTTCTGAGCCCCCACTTCACCAAGATGGACCCACGTGTTCTCTGGATGAAGTAAGCATCACACATTGTGTCTACAGGACAAAGAACAAAAGGGCAGACTAATAATTATTATTTAACAAAGTTATTGCATTGATTTGTTTTCATGAAGACGGGCTTTTTCACGCTCTTTCCTGTTTTAATGCAAAGATACCAGACGGGATGTTTTTATGTAGCTGACTGTTACCTAGTCTTAAGCTGGGCACTGAAGTCTTAGCATTTTTAACAAAATGATAACTTCTCGTTTGTAAAACTGCAGCATTTGGTTTGCATTTTTTTTTCTTCCTGCTCCACAGCATCCCATCCTTATGTTCTTTTCTTTGCTCTTCCTATTGGTCAAGGACCTTCTCCCTTTAAAGACAACTTCAGCAGCCACTCTGACCTGCCTCGGAGACTGTCTCGATATGCTGCAGCACAGTGTTGTCCAGGTCTTCAACCAGAACCAGAATCACTTCCCTAGTCCTCTGGTGAGCCACGGATCCTCTGGTTTAAGTCGTACCGCTCCCTCAGAACGAGGCAGGTTTTGGAGACAGCGCTGCAGTTCCAGTGTGACCCAAGTGGAACCCGAGGGTGTCGGGTCAACGAGTAAAAGCCTGACTCCCACATTTAATGACGGCCACAGGTCTGAACCGAGGTGCTGCAGTGGAGGACAAGGACATAAACACATTCAGAGTGAAGGCAGCCTGCATGCAGGTGAGCTGAGCAATGGTTATTTGAAGCATCAGTGAATACGAGGATATAACTATAAATAACTTGATTACTTGATTTATGTTATGGAAATCAGGAAATGTAAGATTTTAAGATGTAAATACATGCAGCACATCACAGCAGTCAGTCCTGCGTGGAAAGAGAAAAATATCCCTTCAACAAGGTCAGAGGTCACCAGTTCTAGCTGACATCAGCTGCTGCCCATTAATATTCACTCATCTACAATTTTTCAGGTGCCTCAGTTACTCCTCACTTTGGCTTGTAGAAAAAGAAAGTTTCCAGTCCTGTGGAAACGTGATTAGAGATTAGAGGGTCGGCAGCAGCTGCTAATCACATGCAGCTGATTAACTGTTCCTCAGCGAACGTGAGCGCCTCTATAAACGCTGACCAGCAGTTAGCTGGTCTGGAGCATTCAGGAGTGTTATCCCTGTGCAACGATCTTAAAGCAACCATTGTTATTGCCCATTAATCTGGAAAGACTTATAAATCCATTTCCAAACAAGTCTCAGGCCATCACTGAACAATGAGAAATATTATTCAGAAATGGTAACCAGACAGGACCCAGGAGTCTTTCCCACATGTGCTCCGAGAAACTGAAAAAGCTGTCGATGATCATCTTCTTCTTCTTCTTCCATCAGGCAGTCCCGCTGAGCTGTCAGCATCGCACTGTGAGAAGAAGAAGACGACTCGACCGTTCAAGGACCTAGAACTCCACTCTGAGGTACTTCAACCACATTTGAATTTTAGCATACTGCTTGAAGTGTGAAGCCTCGTATGTACCAGCAGCCTTAAAGGTCAATGGCTGGACCTTTGGGGCTGCTGCAGAACATGCTGGACCGTAGGTGGGAGTAAACACTCTGCTCATCTCGGCTGCTTAAATGTTCTCCTCCTGCTGGACAGATGATGCCATGTACATTTATATAAATATGGAACTGTACGTGCTTGTGAGTCATTTCAAAGTTTTGTTATTACTGCGGCCCCCCCCTGCAGTACCTTTGTGGCCCACCACGAAGCCCCGAACCACACTTTGGAAATGAGCGTGTTAGGACATAAAATGGAAACCACACTATACCTGTACCTGTGCGTTTTGTGTGCTGTAATACTGTGGGATGGTGTCATGGCTCTTCCTGTGCATCCTGCTCTAAAGGAGGTAGAAAGGAAGTGTTTGGAGGATTCCACCAGCTTCTTAGTGCTGCACTTTTTTCCTGCTCATTTCACTCTGAAAGTGTCAGGCTTCCGTTTCTATAGACCATCTGTAATCTGCTTTGTTCCAATAAGATATTGGAGGAAGTGCTGCAGTAGGTGAAGTGTTTTCTTATTGCAGACGTGTCCATAAGTCGGGCTCTTTTCACACATGAATGCAATAAGTTCCCACAGTTTTGGTTGAGCACTAGCTGTCATAGCAGCTGGGTCTTGGACCCAGGATTGTCGAATTTTTGGGACATTTGGGTGGTTCTTCCACTAATTTTAGGAGGACTGTATTTCATCCAAACCCTGCCTGCTGTTTGATCCCATCACCGCATTGCTGGCTCACACGATAACTCGCTGAAAGAGCCTCCAGAACAAACTAAAAGCAGCCTGAGGATGGAGCTCTCCCCTCAGCTCGCGGCTGCCTCGAGCAGCTGAGCGAATCTGCACCTCCGTCACCCCCAGCTCCTCGCAGGAAGAGCCTCGTGGGTGGAATCAGGGGCCCTGTGCTGTTGATGCTGTGAGTCTGTCAGCACGAACCACCGTGCTGCCTTTTCTCTGCAGAATTGGCTGATGGTTCAGCTTTTGAATTAATTCTGAAACTGACCGGTTTCAGGTTTGAATGTGCTCACAGGGACAGGACAAACACTTGCACAGCTCGGCAGAGACGTGTTGGATCCACAAACCTTTGACACACATTTCTGTGATTTGTGCATGTATTTCCCAATAAGACCCACAAACTGAATCACTTGACCAGCAACAACACTTGCTATCTTTTATATCATCCTGAATGTCCCTGTGGACTCTTTTGTTAGAGACTTCCAGGCAGCCAAACCTCTGTAGCCGATCAGACATGTTTGCTGCTGTTTAACAGGTTTTGGTGGCAAACTCTTGCAGCCCTTATGCTGTGGTGTTCGGAGCCAGGGAAGTAAGGAGACACATTAAAATCACTGCATGATCTGTTAATTTGTGCTTCAGATTTTTCCGTGTATATCTCTGCATCATTTCATCTCCAAACCATTTTAGGTTTGTTCTGCCCGACTGACGAGCCCCTTTCAGGATGAGTAATCAAAGCCGTGCGGTGCTTCTTTTCTCCTTTGCAATCCTCCAACTTTCAGCTAATAACTGTCATGGTCCGGGGTCCTGTGGACCCCGTGTTTTTGTATTCTGGGCTTTTGTCTTGTTTTGGGGTTTTGATTGTGGGGTTTGGTGCTGCTTTGTTTTCTGGTTCCTTATGTTTTCCGTGTCAAGTCGGTGTTTTTTTATGTTTTTTGAGCAATAAACCTTGATGTTTATATCCACGTCCGTCTCTGGTGTCCCGTCGTGAGGACCTCTTTCCGCCTGCCACACAGCCGTTGCATGACAATAACTCTAATCTGTCGTTGTTTATTTGACTACGAAGCAAAAAGCAGTTTGGCCGCGGTCCTCTGCTCAGATACTGTGAGCATTCAGAACCACTATTTTTGGCTGGCTCCTTCAAAGTCCTGTGGGCCTTCTTGTGATTTCACCAGAGTTCAAGTATTTATTGGGTGAAACGAGGAAGACCGTTCTTCAGGGTCTGGAGGACATCAGGTGCAAGCTCATTATTTGTTGTTGTTTTTTTGCCTTTTATAGTAGTTCCAAAATATTCTAAACACACCCTCAGTATTAAATATTATACAAATGGATACCAGTAATAAAAGGGGACAGAATTCATTTTGAGCATTTTCCAGACTCTGACAACGTTAACGGGAATTATGGCCGTCAATCCTCGATACTGATGAGATATATGATCAGAACTTTACACTCATCATGGGCATGAATGTCACGGTAACCTGGGTCTTTTAATTATTTCTTTGAAACATTATTATCCATGGTGGAATGATTGCACAGCATATATCTTTGACTTAAAACAAAAACGTGTGTGTGGGGGGGGCTCCCACTCACCTGTGTGCCATTAGCGTGATGAGTCTTCACTATCCGGTCTTTAAGTCTGACGTCACCGGTGACGTTTCTGTCATTTCCGGGTCCAAATGGTTAGGGTTAGACGTTAACCACGTCGCCTGTTAAACGTTAACAGGCGACAGTGAAGAACACAAAAGAAGGAACTGATAAGCATGCTACATGCTTGCATATTTCAATAACTGTGTCCGTGTATAAAAGTTGAACTAAGATAGAGAACGGTGTCAGACTTGTGTGAAGCTGCACTGACTGCATCAGGCAGCTCCGCCAATTCTGAACCAGATTAATCGGTAAACTGTTTGAAATGGCTTTATTAAATTTAATAATTGGACTCCTTATTCTGATTGTCTTGTGTCATTCCTGTTCGATGAAATGAACACGCAGAAACCTAAAGGCTTAAACAGCAACAAACATTATTTCAATTCCTTCACCAGCTAAGGCAATCTTAACTTGGAG
>VUQK01031839.1:0-11718 GCA_015106715.1 Bujurquina vittata
GACAGCCGAAGGAACAGCCGCAGCCTCCTCTGATTGCTTAGCAACCCCCTCAACCACAGAAAGCACACCCTTAGCCACCAGCCCCGCCCCCAAAGCAGACAAAAGGTCCGCTTTGCGGGAACCATAAGACACCGCGACATCATAAAAATTTGCAACAATCAACACCTGTCCAACTTAGCCCACGAAGGAGCCGTAACAAAATCATCCAGGGAAAACTCCATGCCGCCCAACACACCAACACTCCCCCCACAGAACAAGAAAAATGCCAGAAAACAGCACACAAAACACACGAGAACAACCAGAGAGAACGCAACGGACGAGCCCCTAATTCATGTTACGACCCGACTAGGGGCCCGGGACGCACATGAAAGAGGCAGGCATCTGTCCCCCAAGACCCAAGCAGCCACACAACACACTGACCGGTTTTCAAGAGAAATGGGCCTTTATTTTTCACACACAGATTAAGCCCACTGGTTGCTTCAGGGTGAGCCCAGGCCAAAATAACAAACTAAACCCCAACTGAAATCTACCGTAGTCCAGCGTCTTACCTCTGGCAAAAAAACCCAAAAAGAATAACAAAGGCTTACCTCCCTATCTAACCAAAACAGGAGAAAACAGGCAAAAATAAATGGCAGCTCACCCCTACCCACTATATGTATACACACACACAACAGAACTCCACACGTGACTGGTTGGGTACTCGGGGCACATCTGACGCTCTGCACCGCTCTGCTCCAGCTGTCCGCAGATGTAGGGTGTGCACCATCCCTGCTGCCAATCAGCTGCGGACCCGAGACTGCTCCACCAATCACCAACCTATACCTGCACAGAGAAATTAGCATACCACACACACGACACAGCACGGAACATATGCAGACGTAACAGTAGTTAGGCTGTAAAATAATGCCATGAAAGATAAAAACTGCAAAAAAACTGAATTGAAATTTTTTAAATTGAAAGGTTTGAGTGACTGTTGAAACACATTTCATAACTTTGTGTCATCAAATGTGCAAGGCAGTCAGTGGTGTAGGCCTGCAGCTGCAACACCCGTGTTAGAATCCAACTGTGTCACATGCTCTTATCACCTCACCACCAATCGGTGGAGGGAGGTTATTTTTTCATTCCTGTTTGTTTGTGTCTTTGCAATATAACTCTGAAGGTTTTGAATCAAAATTAATGAAATGTTGTAGTAATATTCCTTAGGCGCCCAAGAATATATCATTTCATTTTCAAGTTCGAATGTCAAATGTCAAGATCACTAAACATTTTTAAAAATGAAAGAAAAAAATCACTGTTGAAATTTTAAAATTCAAACCTCAGTGAATTTTTCATCTTTCACGATGAAATTTGGTACTCAGGATAATTCGTTGTCTTTTTCTATTAAAATACTCACAATAATGTAAAGTGAACCACAAAACCGTCACAAAAATCCCTCACACATACACAATTCAGATTTTGGCAAATGTTTGTCTTTCTTTTTTCAGTTATGTTTTTAGAGGATGCTACTATCTGCTCATCTGGACCTCATTTTTAAAAATATAAGATTTTGCATGGTTTAAAAGACATAAATGCTTAGTCTCTGTGATCCAGCCATTTATGTTATTATAAATGGCAGCGGCAGGGGAGTGCCCTTCTAGTGTTTGTGGTTACATGTTGCAACAGTGGAGGCCAGAATTACACTACACAATATAATAGCACTGCAATTTGATGTTGTTTTTATGGTTTATGGCACTGCTGTTTGTAGACCTATATTAGTAGTTTTCAATCTACATGCTTGTATCTGCTGCAATTTTATTGGATTTTTGTTTTAACTTGTGAAGATATTTCATATTAGAATCGAGCTGGTTTGATGGCTTTACATTTTTTTTTATTTAGCATACTAGTAAAAGAAACAGCATGAAAACAATCACAGGTTCACAGTTACCAGTATTTGTGTAGTAACACAAAAAGCAAAAAGTGTACTGATCTGTTTCCTTTATTTGGAAGCTGTTGAATTTGAGCATATTTATGTGTATAAACATGACACCCCCACAGCAATCTGAGAAAACCATCTTCTCAACTTTCAGTTTTCAATCAAATCCAAACATATTTTCAAAGACCTCTCGCTGGGTGGGAAACCTGTTATTTTCATTCAAAGGTATCAGTACTGTGAGTTCAGGTGAATTTTATTTTTCTTTACATGTTATCTATTACCGGCCGATGATTGCTTTCTGACCCAGTTTTCATGTGACGGTATCTGAGACAAATGGGGTTCACAGTGGTCCAACCTCTTATTTCAGCCATAAAGCCACATCTACTGTAGTCTGTCATTGTTTCAAACATCATCTCATTTTTGATGCCACTGACATCACTGCTCTGAATGTTTGTTTAAAGTCTTATTTCACTGAATGCTGTAAAACATGATGAGACTTCGGCTGACTGGTTTGTCAGTCTGGGCAGCGAGGTTATTATTGCCCGGTGCTGATTCCTGTTTGGATCTATACACGGTGTTCAGCTTCCAAAGTACCACAAACCTGCGATAATGGAGCGTAATGTTACCTTCATAAACAAAGTACTCCATCATGAAATTCCAAAAATAAAAACCTATGAGAAGAAATGCTCAGACTTCTGCAGGGCTCAGTGATGGCAGATCCGTATATGAGGAGAGTATTAGATTTTCTGGTGGTCATATTAAAAGTGCTCTTCAGCAAGTACTTATTCAGCATGTGTAAGCCACAAATGATGAAAAAAAGGTTCTTTTAATTAAAAATGAGAGAGAATGGAGAAAGAGGCTGAGTGCTCTGGTGAACCCTCACTGCTATAAGATGTTTATTTTGAAATAACTGGCATTATGGGATATCTGCAGAGGGTTCAATCGAGGGGGTGAGGTGGATGATGGCTGCCATGTTCTGAGATTTCCTGCCAGTGGTCACTCACAGAGGATTTTTGGGGGTTCTCTCTGCAATGCCATAAAAAATATAATGCTAAACCTTACATATGTATAACCACATTATAACCTCATTATAAAAGCAGTAATGTGATAAAATGATTACAGGAATGCATTCATTTATAATGCTTTACCTCCAACACAGCCTATAAGGTATATTTAACAACATTTTTTAAAATTCCATCATTTAAAAAAAATTAAATTTCATGTATTCAAATAGTAACACAGCCTAGGCAGTTGAAGCAAAGTTGATGCGAATGAATAATAAAGTTGCTCACTGAAAATGCGATGCAGAAAATTCCTGATTTTGTCTTCAAAGTGGGTAATCTTTCTACAGCTATATAGATACCACGATGTAGATGATTATTGTACGATGTATCACAAAACTGCAGGGCTTGTGGGCAACGTTTTGCAATATTTTGCCACTTTTTTATTGTGAGTTAATCAGTTATTTATAAAGTGACGTCCGAACAAGTTTGCTTGATTTTTCTACAGTTACGTCTTTATTTGTTAATAAATTTTTCCTCAGAATTTGAAAGCTTTTTGTTCTTATTCTCACTCCGCTGCAGAGCGTTTTCTTCTTGGCTTGGTCTGCAAACTTGGAGAAATGTGCTCATTTTCAATGTAGAACGGCAGTGTATTTTTTCTGAATGGACTAAATTGACCAACAACTGCCTACCACCTCCAGCCCACCCAGCTCGCTGCAGCTGACTGGCCTTATCACAAGTTAAGTAAATGAACTGGCAGCTGCAGCAGCACAACTTCTGTAAACTCTGAAGCTTATCAGAGCGAGCCAGCTGAGAGCAAACAGCCAGGGAGCCGAGCCACCTGTATTCACACTGCAGGAACTCCATCACTGTCTGCAACCAGGAGATAGTGGGGAGGAGGAGGAGGAGGGAAGTGAGTGCGGGAGGATGAAGCAGAGATGGAACGGAAACTGTTTATCTGAGTTTTTGTGACCTAATAAAACTATCAAGTTCAAGGGAGGCTCATCATTTTCAGCCTGAATCAGTTGAGATGTTAAAGTGAAAACTGTTTTATATCAGAAAGTTCATGTTAGTTCACAGCACAGAGCCTTATTTGATGAAGGCAGCCCCGAATACCGGCACACAATCAGGAAATACAAGCTGATACACAAAAACCTCACACAACCGGAGGCACATTTAAAACATAAAAGTTGTCTTGTTAATCGCTGCCTGGATTCAGTTTGCTAACATGCAATGTGCTAACAGTTGTCACAGATGTAACAGTTTAAACTGGAAATAATCAGTCCTGCTGCTTCTGAACTTTATCTTTCAAATCGAGGGAGTTCTGATTAATATGATATAATCAATCTGAACAGCATATGACCCAGACCCTCGATGTGGAGGAAGAACTAAAAAATCTTTTTAATGGGAAAATTGAAGGAATCCCACGAAGAGCAATCATGCAAATAAATAAACAAAATAAAATGAAGACTAAATAATAATTATTATCAATAATGATCTAACATTTCCATCTCCAAAACTGTAGCTGGTTCTGATAGAAAGGTGTCAGAATACACAGAGCATCATAGTTTGTTGTGTTTGGGGCTGCAGGGCTGCAGACCAGTCAGGGTGCCCATGTTGACCCCATCCACTGCCAAAAGTGTCAACAATGGACACGTGAGCATCAGAACTGGACCACGGAGCAATCTGATGAATCATATTTTCTTTTACATCACATGGATGGCTGAGGGGATATGTGTTGCTTACATGGGGAACACCTGGCACCAGGATGCACTATGGAAAGAAGCAAGCTGGCATGAGCAGTGTGATGCTTTGGGCAATGTTCTGCTGGGATAACCTTGGGTAACATCCATGTGGATGTTACTTTGACACGTATCACCTACCTAAGCATTGTTGCAGACCATCTAAACCCTTTCATGGAAATGACATTCCCTGATGGCTTTGGCGTCTTTCAGCAGGATAATGCACCCTCCCGCAAAGTAAAAATGGTTCAGGAATATTTTGAGGAGCACAACAAAGAGTTTGAGATGTTGACTTGGCCTCCAAACTCCCCAGAGCGCAATCCAATTGAGCATCTGTATCTGTATATGAGTATCTTTGGGATGGTTGGAGAAGACTTTATGCAGTGTTCTGATTGCTCCCATCATCAATACAAGATCTTTGTAAAACAAATGAATGCAATTGTGGGCAGATATCAATGTTGTGACATTGCATAAGCTCACCAAACTATCAAACATCAGGTCCAATGACATATTGGAGTATGTTAAGCAGCAGCCATTTTAGCTTTTCTTTAGTGCTCATGTCTCATCTGTCCTTGCATAGGGGTGGGCAACTCGAGGCCCCGAGGGCCGGTGTCCTGCAGGTTTTAGACGTGTTCCTGAATCACATATAGAAGTCATTAGCAGGGCTCTGGAGAATTTGACTGCATACTGAGGAGGTAATTCAGCCATTCGATTCAGGTGTGTTGGATCAGGGACACGTCTAAAGCCTGCAGGATACCGGCCCTTGGGGCCTGGAGTTGCCCACCATGGCTGAATCTATATATGCTTTAAATAACAATAACTGTATATTTTGCCACATTGGGATCACTGTGAAAACATACAGGGATTAACCATCTTGAGACATTTTTCTGTGTGAACTGGAATAATGTGACGTGCTCCTAAGTCGACAGGTGTAATTGCTCTGGGGATTTGCCCTCGCAGGTACAGCAGCAAAGCTGCTTTTCTATATATATAGCTGTCATCGTCCTCGGTCTTGGACCTTGGTTTTTGAGTTTTGCAGAGTTTATCATGCTTCATAGTTTGTAGTTTTCATGTTTAAGTTTGGTTCTTTGGTTCTTTCTTTTTTTACTAGTTGTAGTAAATTGTTACCATTTGTTTCTCGAGCAGTTAATTTGGTTCTCTCTGTTTTTTCTGGGATTCGTTTTAGTACTTATTAGTTATTTGTTTTCCTTCTGTTAAATGATTGTTTCTGTTATTATGTTGCATATTCCTGATTTACTTTGTTAGTCATTTGTCTCAAATCACAACATGCTATTTTACATAATAAGGTCAGTCTCTTGCATTATTTTAGAGAGACTGAATTAGTTTAACGTCTGAGCTGGAGGTGAATGTGACCTTCAGGCTGTGCCGTGAATACTATAAGAATGGTATAAGAAGACTTTCACAAGTCAACTTGTAAAAAATAAATAAATAAAAAAAAATAATAGTGTAGGGGTCCTTTTGAAGTGGTCCTACATTGGTGAGTAAGTCCAAACAATTCAATGCAAAGAGACCCGATTAAACGCTGTCAAGGATGCTATTAGTGAAGCATCCAGATTTGTCTTTTTCAGGAGGGGCCTGGCAGCTGCAGTTTTTAATGATGCTGGAGAGATGCCTGAGAGAAATGAGCAGTATATAATATGAAAGAAAACAACTGCCAAAGAGCGCAAAACACATTTTCAAAAGCTTGTAGGCAGAGCGCCTAATGAGCAAGTACATGTTTAATATGCTGAACCATTTCTCCGAGATTTCTAGTAATTGCAGGAAATTCAGGAGCATCGTCAGAGAGGTCACAAACTTTCTGCAGAGTTAATCACAACAGATCTCCAAACTTCATGTGTCCTTCAGATTAGCTCAAGAACATTGTGTAGAGAGCTTCATGGAATGGGTTTCCATGCCGGAGCAGCTGCATCCTAACATTAAATCACCAAGATAACGCAAAGTGTTGGCTGGAGTGGTGCAAAGCACACCAGCACTGGACTCTAGAGCAGTGAAGACGTGTTCGCTGGAGTGATGAATCATCCTTCTCCATCTGGCAATTTGATAGATGAGATTTGGTGGTTGCCATGAGAACAGTACTTGTCTGACTGCATTGTACCAAGTGTAAAGTTTGGTGGAGGGGGGAGGGGGATTAAGGTTTAGGGACGTTTACAGGAGTTAGGCTTGGCCCCTTAATTCCAGTGAAAGGAACTCTTAATGCTTTCTGTTCCAACATGACTGCACAGCAGTGCACAAAGCAGGCTCATGAAGACATGGAGGAGCGAGTTTGGTGTGGAAGAACTTGACTGGCCTGCACAGAGCGAGATGCACATGCCACTCAAGTTCATGTGCATGTGAAGGCAGACGAGCAAATCCTTTTGACAATATAATCAAGAGATGCCTTTTTGAATGGCAACATAGATAAACAAGATGGCCAGATTTGACCTTGCTAGAAAACACAAAAAAAGAGCCATCCAAATGTGGAAATGGATAAAGATACAAAGCATACTCCAAAACCATCCCAAGAGTTTCTCCAGGCAAAGAAATGGGATATTCCTCAATGGTCCAGACAGTCATCTGGTCTCAACCATGCTTTGTAGTTGCCAAAGACAAAACTGAAGGTGGCTGCAGTAACGGGCTCGCAGGGCATCTTTGAGGAAACACAGAATTTGGTGATGTCCATGGTTTCTAGACTTCAGGAAGTCACTCACCGCAAGGGATTTTCACCCAAGTATTAAAAACAATCATTTCTAAAACAGTCCTTTTTCATCATGTCTTAATAAGTATGTGTTAAGGTTTTCTATTTCTACTTTTCTGTCTAGATTTATTACTAAGTTGGATTTTAGTTGCACCATAGTTTAAGCTGGCCACCATGCAGTTCAGACGTGCAGGATTGTGGTCCACAGTTGACCAGCTACCACCACGAGTACATCTCGTGCTAGCAAAAGATCGCATGCAGCTGCCAGGGTGATCTGGACTTTGTTTCATCTTCTCATCATCTCTGTGCCAGCATTCAGACAGTGATGGGTGGGATGAGAAACTAGACACAGGGGCAGATGTTGCCTGGCTGATAGGATCATGAAACCATCTGTCTAACATCGCCTCATCAGACGGTGCCTCATTAAATCATATTTAACAGAGTCACGTTGGTTTGAATTTATTAAAGACTGTCGAAGACTGAAGAGGATCTAAAATGAAGATGCCTGCGTTTTATAAGAAAAACGATTTTAGGTTAACCATCACATGTAACTGCTAAATGAAAAATAAAAGAAAATCTTTTAGTCATGTAGCACATGGAAACAAGACTGCATCTTTATGTTCATTCTTTACGTGAAGTCGAGCAGGAAGTGCATTTTTGGGCGAGTGTGTTCATTTTAGAGTAGATGGTGGATAGACTGGTCACATGAGGACGAGCCTCTGGTTCCCATGGGAGCAGGACAATGAGGTTTTGCTGTGTGCAGGTTTATTATGTTGGATGTGGGTTGCTGCATTTAGATTTTCTGAACTCCTTAAACCTAAAAAAATGTATTGAATAATCCGTAACAATCCAGGCTCCAGTTATATGGTATATGGACCTGCAGGAGTTTGAATGTATGAATAATGTTTTATTTGAAGAAGAAAAGCACATTTTGGAGAACAGCAGAAAAATGTGTTCATGGCCTTATTTACACCAGAGGATGGGCCTCTCATGGCACTTACTATCATCTAAGGCTACAATCACACTCAGTGGTTGGAAACTTGTGACCTTGTTGCCTTTCAAATGGTTGCTTTGAAGACAGCCAACACTTTCAATCAGTTGCTGTATTTGGTTCATAAAGATTGTGGTAAAACAGCAATAAGATGGAATCACTCTGCTATCAGTTTACAACTGAATGGGGTCAAGTTCACAATTATATGGTATTTGTTTGTGATAACATGGTGATTTAACTGTGATAAATCAGCAAAGCCCACAAATTTGTTCCTGTCTATATACACAGAAATTCACATTAACTCCTTACATTCAGAGTTCGGCCAGAACAGTTTTCAATCAGAAATTCTTCCACCAACAGTCACGTTGTTGCTGCAGGATGACAATCTAACTGCTTAATGACACAGGCGCTCTGCACCATTGCTTTTATAGCAATATAACCAGAATCCAACCAGCTGCTAATAGCTGAGTCGAGCCCCCTTTTGCAGAGAGAAGAATTACAGATTTACAGGTGCACTCTTCAGTATAGAGTAACTCAGATTGCAAAGTTTTGGCAATCTGTCTGGGTTTTTAAATTAGATATCAATTATTTGCAAACATTTGCCAGTCTGTCTGAGATTGCAGTCAGTTGTGACAGTTTGGAGACAGGTTGGCTCCCACCAGTACTAAGCCTTGTTAAATTTAATTAAAGTTGCCACTGCAGCTACTTGCAATTGGACAGCAAAAACATTCAACTCAACTTTTCTTTAGCTAGGTGCAAGCAGGATAATCCCTTGTTTTTACTCTAGTGCAGTGATTCTCAAATCCAGGCCTCGTGGCCTAGTATCCTGCAGGTTTTAGACGTGTCCCTGATCCAACACACCTGAGTCAAATATAGAAGTCATTAGCAGGACTCTGGAGAAACTGACTCCATAGTGAGGAGGTAATTCAGCCATTTCATTCAAGTGTGTTGTGGGCTCAGGGACACATCTAAAACCTGCAGGACACCGGGCCACAAGGCCTGGATTTGAGAATCACTGCTCTAGTGTGACTGAGCCAAAGATGATGATGGTGTGATGGTATGCACCATTGAATCCACCAGCCGTGCTATGTGAGGTTTGCATGTTCTCCCTGCTTCTGTGTGTGTTTTCTCAAGACATGCATCTTAGTTTGATTGGTGATTCTAAATTGACTGTAGGTGCGCATGTGAATGGTTGTCCCCTTGCCCTATGACAGCTGGATAGGCTCCAGCAGAACCATGACCCTGAAATGGACAAGTGGAAGAAAAATGAATAACTTGAAATAAGAGCTGAAATGTGTGTTGGGATGTGGTCTATGCAGTTGATTATTTTGGTTTGTGAGTGTGTGAGAACTGTGATATGAAACTGAACTAATTACAAGACCTACAGGGTCATCGACATATCAGCAGCCAAATTTACTGTTGGGATGCACTTGCCTGTGTTTTGTGTTTCATTTTAGTGGTGCACCTGCAGAAGCATGTCATAAGACATTTGGCATGTTGCCATCATGCTGCTCTGTATCTGCTGAATGTGGGCAAGAGAAACTCAAAAGGTGATGATGCTGTATGGCAGTGTGGGCAAAAAGCTAATAATGAGTATAAAACTATGGTCAAATCAGTATTTTTAGGCATAAGGTTACTTCACTTCACTTCATTTCAGTTTCAGTTAAATTCTTATTACAAATCCCTCTTTAAGAAAGACAGTCTACAAAAAAATGTCTTTGTTTTATAATAAACCATTCAATAGTTCCTTATAAACAGGTAAATAAACAATGGCATATTATCCTGTGGTAATAAGGCGACATACAAGGTACCAGTGATACGAGGCAGGTATCACAGGCTGCTCTCATGTTGTTTACACCAAATTCTCTCCCTGCCATCCAAATGTCGCAGCAGAAATTGAGACTCTTCAGGCCAGACAATATTTTTCCAATCTTCTATTATTGAATCTGTTGAGCCGGTGAAAATAGTCTCAGTTTCCTGTTCTTACCAGACAAGAGTGGCACCCAGTGTGGTCTACTGCTACTGTATCTCATCTACTTCAAGACTGACATTTTCTGCATACCTTTGATTAACTTTGAGTCAATGGTTTGGCTTTCAAAAGTTCATCTTGACCATAGACACAATAAAAGATGGATGTTGCTTCCAGGTTGGAAAAATAAAGCCAATATGTGCCTAAAAACCTGCATTCTAGACTTCCAGTCCTTTAGATGTCTATAGGAAAATGTCATTCTGACTTAAGCTCTATAAACATTTTTCCACTTTCCCTGAATATGGTTGAGCCACTCGTTTTGGGTAATATTGAATAAAAAATAAAGTTATTTTTGTCACTTTGCTCTCAGACTTCGGGCTTACTTCGGGCTTACTTCGGGCGTAGTTTCTCGAGTTTTCAAAAGCAGAACGGGAGGAAGAGCCATCAGCCTTCAAGGTCCCTCTTCTGTGGAACCAGCTCCCAGTCTGAATTTGGAAAATAGACACCCTCTCTTGTTTCCTATTTGATCAAGGATCAAGCTCATAGTGAGGGATTTATCGGGTGGCCCAGAAACCTCCCTTAATTATGCTGCAATAGTACTAGGCTGCTACATTGTGTTTCTTCTTCACTCACGTCTTTTTACTCTGTTTATACCCCACTCTGTATTTAATAATTAGGTATTATCATTCCCTGGCTCTCTTCCACAGTGTGTCTCTTGTCCTGTCTCCCTCCACTCAGCCCTAACCAATAACACACTGGCCCTCCCTGAGCCTGGTTCTGCCGGAGGTTTCTTCCTGTGAGAAGGCAGTTTTCCCTTCCCATCTGATTGTTGGGTTTTCTCTGTATTACTGTATGATCTGTATGATACTTTTTCAAATGTCTTGAGGCAACTGTTGTAATTTGGTGTTTCTAAATCTTTTTCATATTATATTTCAAAATAGTTCAGCACAAAAACATGTAACTCAGAGGATCAATCAAACCATTAGCTATACCCTCCTGCAACAAAAGAATCTTCCTGGACTCTGGCCTGGAATAGCACTCGTTAAAAACAACAAAAGAAATCTGTTCAGTGTCATAGTTCAGTTTGTCTCTGCCCATCAAAGTGTTTAATTGTAATGTGATTTGTGATAACCTGCCATCTTCAACACCAGCAACCTGTTTTCTTCAGTGAAAAGCCATTCATCCTCTCTCCTTCACTGGTCATCAGCAAAGCTTCTTCATCCTCCCTGGATCTCTGCAGGTGTGATCAGTCACGGCACTGCTTTTTCTCCTCTCCAGTGTAAGAGAGAAGAAAGGGGTGACTGGACCCTGCCTTTATAAATATAGATAATTGAGGCTGTCTGCTGATAGAGCTGTCACACACACACACACCCACACACACACACACACACACGCACACACGCACACA
>VUQK01031845.1:0-16828 GCA_015106715.1 Bujurquina vittata
AGGACCGGGGATGGGAGCGGTTAGACAGCGGAGGATTATGCTGTCACTTTTTGGGGGAAAAAAGGTCATTATGGGGGTTTGAAAATGCGCTAAATTGGCAACACTGTGCCCAACCCCGCGGTCTGCACTAACCTCGCGAGAACTGCCATCCAGGCTACTGCAGGTGGCAGTTCTCGCGAGGCTACTGACAGAGTTCAGTTTGGAGCGGCAGGAATAATTTTTTAAAATTATTATATTAAAATACGGATAATTTACGTGAAAATAATAAAACGGGAGGACGGCTGGACAGAGGGGTAAAATACGGGAGTTTCCCGGTCAAAACGGGAGACTTGACAGGTTTGCATTTTAAATAACCTTAAATGTAAAAGCTGATAGTTAAATAAGTGTCATTTCATAATTATGATTTATGATCCGATTAGTCGACTAATCGTTTCAATAGTCGATGACTAATCGACTATCAAAATAGTCGTTAGTTGCAGCCCTAAACTCATATACTCAAACACACTGAGAAACGTTAAAATAAAATAGGGATAGTAGATGTTTATATGTTAAAAATGGGTCAGTTTAGCCCACTGCTAGGTGGTTGACAGACAAGAGGATGCGTCACAATGTTTGCTTAATTCACCTTTTGTAGATCTAAATGAGATATTAATATCAAGAAATAAAATGACAATGCTTTTATAAAGTGTTATAGATCCATAAATGCTAAAAAAAAAAAAAAGGTCATTTAAACCATTTGCTAGGTGGTTGCTAGGTAACATGATATCTGATTTGGATAAGAACCTTTAGGATACATTCAGAAGATGTGCCTGTGTGCCAAGTTTGGTCGCCCAACTCCTTGTGTTGTAGAAGGAGTTGGCAGCCAAAGAAACAAACACACAGACAGAGATTTGTGATAGAACAGAAATATGTCACAGCAAGTGCTTCCAAACATGGACTTTCAAGGTGGAAATACCTTAGCATTTTGCAATAAGTGTACTCACTTTGTGATGATGCATACAACAGCCAGCACTATGAGCAAAAGCAAAAGAATTCCTGACATCCCGAGGAGGATGGGCAAGAGATCTGTGGAGGGGGAAAAAAACCACACGCACTGATTAGTTACATCTTTAAGATGTTTTGTGTATGTTAATGGCCTACAGTTACAATTTCTTACAAGTCCTCTTCTGCAGAGCAATTGTGGTCAGTCCACCAAAGTGGCCCGTCTCTGGATTACAGTTGGACATGTTGATATAGAAGCTCTGTCCCACCAACGTGCTCTCCAACTTGTCATTTTCTGTGACGCTTAGGTGCAACTTCTGGCTCTCCAGCATCTTCACATCAATACTAGTGTGTCCCTCATCACATTTGGGCTGGCTGACATTAAAAGAGACGTATGCTTTGTACTGTTGCGGCAGAATGGTGATCCAGCTTATGGTGTGGTAAGGCATCATACCCTGAGGCCAATTTGGGGTTGCCAGCAGGGTCGGAGACAGCGTGCTCGGGCTGACCGTGTAAATAATGGTCTCTGAAAGAGGGAAAGAATTTTTGTCAAGCGAGTGTCCTGTGTGTTAGGGCGATAAATGAAAACTGTTGTGGTACAACAGTGCCCCTGTGTGGAATTAAAGTACGTTGGGAGCAAACTGCAGCGTGCTGATTTTTGTTCTCTCAAATAAATCAAATTATTTTCTTGATTAACTGATTAACTCAAGATGATTTTTTTCCAACCAAACCCAAACAGTGGACAATTATCAGCACTTCTTCTGATTAACATTATTCAAAATTATAATGAGTAAACGTGAGTAGATTTATATAGAATTATTATTATTTAAAAAAAATTTCTTAATTCACACTTTACCTACGATCTCGTCGCTGAGGCTGACATTGAGGATGGGTCCCACAGTCCTGCTTAACAGCTGGCCTGGAGCTGTGATGGACATGTTGGCGTGCACTTGAACTTTTTGGATTACACCATCAAAGCAGAAATTTCCAACAAAATGGTCAACCCCTTCTGCCAAGTACAGCGAAAAAGTCTCACTACACTCCTGGCCCTGCAGGGACTGCCGGAGACTCCCCGTTGGTGATACTAGGTCCCACGTTTTGCTTTCAGGGATTCTGAGGTGCCAGGTGAAACTGTCGAGGGGCATCGGCAGACAAGACTCCATTGTGGGCACAGTAAGCGTAGTCATGGGGCATGATCCCATATTGTTGCACTCTATCATTAAAAAGCATAAAGTGAGACAGATGATATTAGGTTTCCAAGTAAAGAATAAAACAACTAATTGCTACTATTTTTTCTTTTTCTTTTTTTTCTTTTTTTTAAATGGGGAAACAGTGATGGACACTAATCTCTTTTCATGAAGAAGAAACCAAGCACTTCATAAACAAGAGATCTTACCAATAGCCTCGCTGGCAGTCATGCGTACATCTTCATTTACGCAGTCGAGGAAGGAGAGTTGGGCTGTGGTGCCTGCAGCCACGTTTATCTTTTCTTTAACCTCAGAGTTGATGCTAATCTCACAGTAGGAGTCAGAGAGCAGCTTCTCGATCTGCAGGGACACTCCTGGGTATTTGGTTAGATCCACCATGCATAGAACTAAAAAAGGAAAATAAAAATAATACTTTATTAATTACAAATACAGCTTTTATTGTGATGGCATTTTCTCAAACATCCGGCGAATTGAGACCAAAAAATTGTCTAAATTGTTGGAGGGTGTGGCCTAAGTTGGAAAATAGATTTTTTTTTAAAAGTGTGTTTTTTATGGTGGGAGGCAAATATTATGTTTTCCATCCAGATGGAAATATGGGACACACAAGAAACAATACTTCATCCACCCACCCTCCCTGGCTTATCCAATTCAGGGTTGTGGCAGGGGCTGAAGTCTATGCCAGCAGCCACAGGGTAAGATGTGGGCTACACCCTGGACAAGTCGCCAGTCTATAAGGCTCACACACACATTCACTCTCATTTTTACTCCTGCTGCCAATTTAAAATCACCAATTCTCCTAACTTGTATCTCTTTGGAAGCTGGAGAGCCCAGAGGACCCACAAAGGTACCGGGAGTGCATTCAAGCTCCACACAAAGGCCCGGCCGACTGGTGGATTCAAAAGCTCCTTACTGTGAGACGCCCATCAAATGGTACATGGTAAATGCACTGGTGCTTATATAGCACTCTTCTACTCTGAGCACTCAAAGTGCCTTATGCATTTTCTAATATTAACATGACACTTACGCAAGTTTTATTTTAGAATATCTGCCACAGTTAAAGGAAACTGTAGCATCATCAAAAAAGTATTCTTTTGTAACACGTAAAGGGGTGAGAAATGAAATAGTTTGGATACTTTATGGCAAGGTGCATGTAAACCATGTATTACCCCAAGCTGTCATGTTTAAATGCTGTACCTGGATGGCCACTCCTTATTACAGAGACTCCGTAGCTCAAGGCGAGTCCCGGCATCGTCGTGTTGGTCTCACAGTTCTTCACCACCATGTTGAAGTTGCCCTGTTCATTCTCCGGCTGAGGATCCGTCAGGAGCTTGGTCACTGTACTGTCCTCTTTCTGATAAGCCACCGTCACCTCTTGATTGTTGAGGCAGTCCGGGGCTGAGAAGTCATTAAAGTTCACCGTGTAATTGTGCATGCCAGGCACTGTGAAGTTCCACTGCACCTGCATGTTGTCAAGGAAGTAACCGGGGAAGTTGGCTGTCATGAATGTTGTGTCCGATATACCTCTTGGTAGGTTGACCTTCACTATGGCGGTCACTGAGAGGAAACAAGCAAGGAAGACTTTGGTTAGAAGTAGAAAGCTTTAAATGGTACTTTAAGCTTTTTTAAAAAACCCTTCTAAAATGAATTAAACCTATCAGCAGATTGCGGAGATACAGATGTCAGAGGTCGGAGTGCATTCCAATAGTGAAATCATAAAAGCAGGATTTGTTTTCCTCCTTAGCATGGTAGAACCATTCACCCACATCTAGAAATACAGCTCAACACTTGGTTTTGTTGTGCTTAAAAACACCGCCACAGACACTCATGGATAGAACCTGCACAGTGCTCTGCAAATGGCTCGTTTAGCAAGTCACAAATATGCAAAAGGGGCAGTACAAATGAGGGTATTTACAGTTTTACTCCCATTTAAGTGCAGTGCTGGCATCTTGGATTGTCAACTCGGTTGGTGGGGCTGACTTGGAAGTCTGACTTCAGGGGGCATTGCAGTTGAAAATTCAGTACCAACAGTATTAAAGCTGCTGTTACTGCTGTTGCTTTTTGTTAAAATGTTGCCATTTAGCTCAAATACAACACAAAAAACTTCAGGATCATAAACTTCAGTCAGCCTGAGTAGGCCTAGAAACATGCAACTTGCCCAAACTGAAATTTGTCTTTAAATTATTTGCATATGTGTTAGCATAAAGTGTTTTGTCACCATCTCTAACAGGATTTATTGTAGCGTCTTACAGTCCACTGTACATAAAACTGACTTACTGTTTGTCTCAGGCCCGTTACTGATTTTGAACTCAAAAGGGTCCAGCTGTGCATCCACAGGCACCTGCAGGGACACACGGCCCTTGAAGCGACCCTGGATTGAGGTCACAGGTCCTCCTCTGCAGAAGGTACCTATACTTGATGTCCCACGTAAATAGTTAAAAAATGTGTACATGTGCCCATCCGGACAGGTTTCCTCTTTGGAAATCTGTCCCATTCCCTGTTCTGGGAAGTCCAACTGGAACGTACGAGTGAAGTCGACTTTCATATCCCAGTTAAAGGTCCGGTTGAAGTCCGGGAACAGCGAGGACTCAGCAGAAACAGGGTCAACAGGGAATGGGGAGGCTGTGCAGACAAAACAGAAGATATGGTGAGTTTGGGGGGTTCTCCTCCTCTTTCCTACTTTGCTCCAGGAACCTCTAGAGCTAAATGTTCATAACCACTGTTGTAACTCATAAATACATAAAACAGAATTAAATTTAGTTTTTACAGAGTTTTTTGTACTGCAGGATTCAGTTACGAGTAGATTCTTAAATAGATATGATTATTAATAATAATAAAAATATTTACATTTTTAAAACTTTTTATATCCAGACTCTTAACTGCAAATGTTTCAAGTTTTAGGCCAAGTTTTAAAAAAAATCCTACTTGACAGAAGAAAAAAATATATAAACACATTTATTTTTTATTTTATTTCCTTTTCTTGTTTATTTGAGGTTGTGACATGATATTGATGATATTTTGATGAAAACTATAATGTGATTGTTTTAGAATCTCCATATATCAGTATAATTTCCTAAATGTATCCAATACAAACAAAAGCAGTATAATTTTAAGCAGTTTTATGCTATGAAAGTTTGACCTCATTTGACCTTGAAGAGGTCAGAGGTTCAAAGTAATGTGATATTTAGAATCCCCATATATCATTCCCTATATGCTGTCAGTGGCAGTAATGGCAGTAAGAAGCTGAATTTGAAATATTTCTATATAGAATTATTATCACTTTGACCTTCAGATTAATCTATTGACCTTACAGGAGAGGTCAGAGGTCCAATGTGACATGATATTTATATCTTTATACGCTACCAAAAACAACTTCCTTTGCAGAGGTAATAAACGAGAATCTGTGACTCATGCAAAGCTACTAAAGAACTCACAGAATACAAATACAGAGATAGAAATGAGCATGTTTGTTAAGGCCTGAAATATTTTAGCTCTTCCTACTGATTTCTCTGGTGATCTCCACACGGAAGACATCTTGAGGACGAGGACAGGTAAACTCCACGGGGGTGTTGCGAGGATTATTCAGTTTCAGGGATTCTGTGTTGCATTTCTGGTTAGGTGCCTTGTCCATGCACACACGGCAGTCGGGCCCTTGTATCGCCCTGGTGATGACAATCTTGGTATTGGCGAGGCCAGAGGTCACAGACATCATTCTGCTAGCTGAAGACAAAAGGGGCACAAGATGGTGATATGCTGATCTAGCAGAATATATTTCAGCTGGATCACTTGCCTGACAAAATGTTCACATTCCTGTCAAAGATTAAATAAGTTTTGTAATGGTTCTTGTTTTTAAAGTCATTTTTTGGACAGCTGCAACTGTGAAGTGGAAAGAGGCGATGCCTGAATCAGTGTCATTTTAAGGATATGTTTCCATAAACGTGTGCTTTGACGTTTGTTTTATTTTTGTAAAATTAATAAGATTTTCTCTGTGGGTTGCAGAAAGTGTTCAAACTTGCCTCTCTGTGTTGCGCTGACATTAAATGCTGCCGACTCCAGTTTTACTCCTATGGGCACTTCAACAGTCACAGTCGTTGCTCCGAGCACATTCAGATGAGACTCTGTCCCACCTTTGCAGTAGCTCGTAGTTTTGATTACTCCATCACTTTTAGTTGTACTCACTGAGTACTTAAAGCCATCTGAGCAGTCCCCCCCTGCAGTAATGTCCTTCAGTCCATCACTGGGAAAGTTTAGAGTTACTAAAGTCCTCTTTGGGACACTGATGTCCCATATTATAGATCTTTTGAAGTCATTAAGTAGGTTGGGATCGATTTGTGCTGCAGGAGGATTGCAGGAAGTCTCAGCGCATTCTGAATAAATAAAAAAAAAAGTATTGCATTATGGATGTGGAGGGTGAAATGTGATGTTTGCCATCAGTGAGAGAGATGCAAATGTAAACAAAGAAATGCAGAGAATAATCATTCCAAAGAACCCAAACTTTCTTGTAATCTTTTTAAGTGATCTTGAGCAATAGTTGTCCAGGCTTTCTGAAGGCCTTTCAGAGTTTCAGAGCACCTAAAGCAAAGGATGAACTGTCTACACAAAACAGGCAACTTCCATTTTTGTTGTTGTTGTTGTTGAGGGGTGGCTCAAGACTTTAGTGCAAAATCAATGTAGCCATTTTGAAATGCATATACAGAATTTATTTCTTTACCAATTATCTGTCAGTTTGTCTCAACTCGTTTAAATTGACATTTATATGCTGTTGTATTAAATACAACCCAAAATAATTAGTTTTTGTTCAGTCATTTATGTATTTATTTACCCTTTTAGAAATATCTTTCATCTTTATTAGTATATTTATTTATTACTTTTTTTGCCACTTCATAGCGCCTGCAGCTCTCACCTATTGCCTTTTTTATCTTCACATTGAACACATCGTGAGGTTTGGGGCAGCTGAACTCCACTGAAGGTTTGTCTGCACTGGTCAGCGTCTTTTCTGCGGTGCTGCAGGTCAGAGTGGAGCCTTCAGCGGTGCACACTTCACACCCGGGTTCCTTTGAGTCCCGGCTGAAGACCACAGTCGTGCTGGAATCAATGCTTATCACCTTTTCTGAACAGAGTGAAATGCAGAGTGAGACAGAGGCCAGGGTTGGGTTGATTGAACGACTCCAAAGTGTGGTACCACCAGCACCATTAAAGCTCGCTATAATTTTATGTCTTCAGGCCCACAGATAGCATGTAACAAACTCATCACTGTTTCTATGGAACTTCTTTAAAAAAGAAGAGCAATCAGTAAATAATTCTTACTCAGTCGTCCGGCCGAGGTCTGAAAGAGCTCACGGTCCAACTGAGCCTTTGGTTGAACTTGCAGAGACACGAAGGCTTGATTAGCCAGATCCAAACGAGTCACAGAGCCGCCTCGACAGTACTGAGTCTGGCCCATGCTGTTGGCTTTGGATGTGGATACAGAGAACTGATATCCATCTGGGCATGGTTGTGATGTCTCTGTTAGTCCTCCTCCAATAACGCTCAGGCTCACAACTGTCTTCTCAGGTGCCTTCAGGTCCCAGGTGAAGGCTCTAGTAAAGTTAGTCAGGATGGATGGTTGCGTTTCCACTTTTGGGGGACTGCAGGCATCCTGAGTGCATTCTGGATTCCAGTCAAAGACATGAAGAGATGCATAAAAACGATAAACTATGATGCATATTCATTAATTATGCTTAATCTGCATTACACTAATAATTTTCTTAGACTCATTAGGAAGTGTAGAAGCCAGTGATGTATTGAAGTGGATTCATTTGGGAAGACATGCTTCCCAAAGTACGACTTCCATAGTCCCATACTCTCCTAAATCAGTGTCCTCCACAGTCGTGCCACAGACGCACCGTGCTACTATTAACCCAACAATTATGAGCTTGGCTGTTGCTGCAACAACTTAACAGCGATGTGGGCGTTAAACTTTTTTCATAACCAAATTGCAGGATTTAATTTTACTTCTAGTTGTAGAAGTACTTCAGTAGAATTCAGCTGAGGTGGCAGAAAGGCTGTTTTAGATGGGCCTGGACTCCTGGGAGCCCGTCCATAACGCTGACTCTGGCTGTGCTTCTAACAGGAATGAGCCTGATAATCACTTTCTGTTAGCTCTACTAACTCTGGAGGAAATGCTTCTTTAGCTGTAAAATGCCTCAGTCTGTGTAGACCACATAAACACACGCTCTGCAAAGTGAAGCCAGCTACATTCCTTCTAATCGCCAGCAGGGGGGCAACCCCTTTGGTCATTAAGGAAGTTAGACAGTATAGATTATAAGCAAGTAACCTTACCAATCACTAAATATGTAAAGAGCTTCCTGATGAGTTTATGGTCTCAGTCGTTACTCTGAAATCTTACTGAATGCAACATTGTGTTCTTTTTATAAATTATACTTCCTATTAGAGTCAAAAAAGGATGGCAGGGAAAGACTTGGGGCAGGCCCACCTTGTGACAGACAAATCTGTACTGTTTGACTTCAGTGTCCCTCAGTCACATCTGGTATGATGGTCAAATTTGCTCATCTCCCGGCTTCTAAACAGGACCTCTCTGACCAGCGGGTAATGGAATGGTGGCTTTGGGCATCTTTTATATACAGTATACAACCTTACTGTGCTCACCAACTGCTGTTTGATGCTCAGAAGGTTGCGCATGGTTTGTTTTTAGAGCCAAGTTGAACAGATAATCAAAATAATCTGTAATAAATCTGTAAAAGATTACACTGTTGCTGTAAGAATAAAGGTTCAAATAGCTTTAGCTAAAGTCTAAAGCAATACATTTCAGAGTGGGGAAAAAACTGAAAGAGGCTTGTTCACAGTGGTTTCACATCAATGAATAATCTATCCTTGAAGCCATGTTTAGAGTAAACCAATACTTGCTCCTGATTTGGCAGCCAAACTGGAAAACATGTTAAATGAGGCTTGATTGCAACACTTGAAATGAATGTGCAGTCTGATGACTGCACGCATCGTCAGAACGCCGGTAAACTCACCGAAGGAGCGAGCGATCGTCACAGTGTAAGCCTGCCCGATAGGCTGGGGGCAGGAAAACGTCAGCTTGGCCTCAACTTCAGGTACCAGAGAGAGAGAAGAGTGGCAGGAAGACTCTGTGCTGTTCACCTCGCTGACTATACACACAGAACATTGTGGCAGATTGGTGGACACGGTCACATTTGAGCCTTTGTCTGGATGGACGACCTCCTGCGGGAATTCTGGAAAGCAGATTCAACAGTGGGAATAATCAACAAATCAACAGACTTTAGTCACTTTGGGTTCACCCTGAAAGATAAAATTATTTGCATGCATTCATGTCCATCAGATGACGCGTCTTTTTCTTTAAAAGCCACTATCTGATTCAAATGAATGTGCTTGGTTTGTTTTTTTTATATTTATGAACAAATATTTGCAGCCTTAAAAATATACAAAAGAAAACAAGCCCATCCTCAAACAGTCAGATTTGTCAGTTGACATCTGAACAAACACAGCACTTCCAGGCACACCTACCCAAGAGCACTGCAGAGGCAGACTCTGAAAATTAATTGGATTTTGATAAACATGAGTCACGTCGAGCGAGTAAAGAGAGGGTGAACCAGTTTTTTAAAAAGCATGAGGAGCTGACTTTCCCATGGCTCTCTCTTAAGAAAGCTTTTATAAAGACACGGTTTTACTCGACAGCAGTGAAGCGTTCATATTTAAATCTGCTGTGGTTACAGCTGTTGTTTCAGTGGTCTTTTCTATTTGAATAGCCCGCCCACTTCCATGATGTTTCTACAATTCTCTGTGCCAGATTCAGTGTTGACAATCCTACTTTGAGATTTTGCTCCATGTTGACATGAGCGCATTGTATGCATGCACATTCATGCCAGCCTGTCTCAGAGGTTACTCCACTCTGCTGGAATTAGGTCTGGCGAGCGAGGACGCCACTTCATCGTGACTGGTTTCACAATCGCACTCATGAAAACAGTCTGAAGTTTTTTTTTTTGCTGGTGACTCGTGTGTGTTATCATGATTCAAGCAGATATTTGAAGATGGTAACCTGTGGTCATACTGGTATGCACATGGTTGGCAAAAAAAACACCCTCCCACCCCACAGGGGGTTACTCCATCATCAGCAGGTTGGACTGCTGACGCAAGGTAGGCTGGATCCATGGATTTACACTACTGATGCCAAATTCTGACCTTACCACCTGCCGTGTGCCTAGTAAATTCAGGAGACTGCAGTGTTGAAAGCCCCTGGAGATCAGCAGGTCCAGAGAGATCCAAACCAGCCAATCAGGCACCAACAATACGTCGTAAACAAAATCACTGAGATCACATTAGTTAATCTCATTAGTTAATGCATGAATAGGGAGATGTACATACAACATGCTCCATGGTGTACACTTTCAAACAAATACAAATTACAGGAGAAGGCGCACACGCACTCACACATTACGTTGCACACACATTTCTACAGTTACAACCTTCCTGCTGTTTCCCACACCTTCCAGAGTATGACATCTTCTAATAGCTTCTTTCATTTTCTGCCTGTTATTTACTTTCACTAAACGGTAAAATCCTTATCACATCATCACGTCAATTCGGTGAATGAAATTTAAATCTTCCTCATTTACTCGCATAACCTGCTACTCTGAAGGAGATCATGTCATCCTTACATGTGCAATCCCATAATTATGCTTGTCTGGAGCATATCTGTTATAATTATCAAGAAACCTAATACTGAACACACAATCTGGGATTTAATTCAAAAGCCTGCTGCCGAGGATTTCTCCCCAGAAAGTTTCAATTGGGAAGTTTAAGTCTAGCATAAAGCATGATTTTAAAAAAGCCCCCTAGATTCATAGTCCAGCAGCAGATTGCTGGTCAATCATTAATGAAGTCGTGATGAATTCATGCCTCCAGGAAGCTCCATAAATGCCTCATAAACCTTTTGGAAAATGGAGGTTTGGAAGTCGGAGCTGTGAGTTATTCCGTTCAGACTGGAAACGCGCTTCAGCATCCATCTATCAAGTCGATCAGTCATCTATAAGCTGCCTTAATGTTCGCTATTATCCTGCAATTTATTGACACGGAGCTTTAAGCACAGTTCGTTTCACCCGCAGCGCTTCACTTGAGAGCATCTTTAAATCGCTCCTCTCAATTGTGCTTGACCCATTTGGCGCACAAACGGGGAAAAGAAGCCAGGTTTCGTGATTTTGTTTGCAATTGTACGTAACAATACAGCGCGAGGGAGGGCGGGTGGACAGAGCTTCAGAAAAACACCAAAATCCTGACAAAGATCATTTTCTCACCTGATGAATCCCCAACTGCCAGAAACAGGAGCGCCAAGAGCGCGCAGGTCCTGCACAGCCGCATGTCCTCAAAAGAAATCTCTGATGATGCTTTTTCAAACAACGACCAGAAAAAGTTCAAACATATAACTCAAGTCGCGCTCTCAAATATCGGCTACAGCTGCATTTCCAACGTCGCTGGCGGCCACTTCCTGCTCATGGATATCTGTGCGCAGCAGCAGCGCAGCGGAGGGCGTGGACCGCAGGTGGAGGGTACCTGTCCAAACCTGACAGGAAGAGCAGGCCCGGCCGCCGTAGCCTTCAACAGGAAGATAACGCACACAGTACGGGCTCGTATAAGACGCGAGTCCTCTTGTGACTCCCCTTTCCCAGTGTGGGACAATGCGTGCCCTATTTATAAGCACCCAAAACATGCCAAAGATTGTTGGCATCGTGCTGTGTATCCCCAAAATGTGGCAGAGGAAGGGCGTGGAAACGGAGCTCAAAGCAGGCGTTTCATTGTTCTGGAATACCCCCCCATTGCATCGTATGCGCCTGTAAATGCTGAAAAAAATATACGAATTTGTCCTTTAATGTGACAAAAAAATGAAATCAGTCAACAAAGTTAAAGTGGGGAAATATCAGAACAGTTGGACTTTTTAAAGCTCCAAAAGGGAATATTAGAAATGAGTTTATTCCTGGTCAGCTGGGCTTTCTTTATCGCCGTAAAATGTTGATAAAAGTGTGATTAATTGCGTAAATCTGACAGCGTGCCCAGAGTTTGAATAACACTGCCAGAGCTGCAGAGGCTTCCTCCTGCCTCCACACGCCTCATGACGCAGACATTCCAGCACAGAAGCATACCTGAGGGGGCTAGAGCTCACCGACACACAGCCACGCTGCTTTGGCTCATCCTAATTACATCTACCTGCAGTCCAGCACCAAAGGCAACGCAGCCTCATGTCTAACACGCGTGATGACAATAAACACACATAAACACCTCTCACATGTCTTAAGTCCACACACACCCATGCAATCAACATACAAACGACACACAAGCGCTTTTTTTTTTTTTTTGGGTGAACCAGTCTGACAGCTAGGCGAGTGGGCGGCTTGATGGAAGCAGACAGCTTCAGTGAGTCTTCACAAGAGGACCTCAGTGAGGAATCAGCAGCTGTCAGACGCCCCCTTCCCTCCCCTGCTCCAACTGTAACTGTAGATCCAAAACATGAAACTCTGCAGAGAGTTTCTGTGCTTTCTCCTCTCTGCGCGCACCTAATGGGGACAGACGCGCAGCTTTGTATGACTGTGCTGTAAATACACTTACAATATGAGCTTGTGTTTAATAAAGTGGCGGCGGGGGCGTAGAGGACCTCATATTAAAGGTCAAAAGTGAAAACAATCACTTAAAAAAACCAACAACTCGTCAGTTGTTCGGTTACAGTCCGTCAGTGTTTACCTGGTGCAGGTATTTAGGCGTGTCTGGTTTTAGTGACTGACTTCTGAGCGGAAGGGCCCGAGGGGTCCACATGGGGGCAGTATCACAAGTCAGATGATCGCTGAAAAGGTTCTCCAGCTCCTCTTCAAGATTTTGAAAATCAACATGCAGGCTGAACGTTATTAGCGCTAAATATTAAATTCACTTGAAAGTTGAGCTCGCTCTGAAGTTGTTTTTCCTGGCAGTAAGTGAGAGCTCACATACAAATTTAGATTCATCTATTCATTTTAAAAGTTCTAATTTAAGGATGTTTTTCCATTTTGATTAAGAAGGAACTCTGAAACGCTTCACTTTCCTTTTATTAAACTCTTATCCAAGTAAAAGGGGATATTTTTAGTATTTTGTTTTTTTTAGTGGATTGTTAGTCACAGTGGACCATCTGCCTCCATCTCACCTTCTCCCTGACATCCTCTTCTGCCACACCAACCCTCAGCATGTCCTCCTTCACTACATCCGTGAATGTTCTCCGTGGTCTTCCTCTTTTCCTCTTCACTGGTCGCTCCACATTCACTATCCTTTGTCAAGCATTAATGGCTTGTTAGTACCCATGTAATAACAGCTTTCTTTCCTTGTGGCTGATTAATTTGTCACCAATGTTTCTTTATTTTATTTTATTTACTGGAAGTTCATCAATTTTTAATCTGAATCTCCTGATGCCCGTGTTGCAAAGTATTTTTCTGCAGCGGAGTCAAATGTTTAACCCAATATCCTCCAAATTTAAGCGCTTTAGCAGGCTGAATGTGCTGCGTGTTCTTTTCCATTATTTCTTAGACATCTTTAGACTGTTTCCTCTGCTGCTCTGACACATTTCATCTCTCAGCTTACCCTAAAATACAGCTTTTAAATAGCGAGCTGCTTGGAGCTGAGTGTCATCGAAGTATCTGCAACAGAAAAACCTCAAGAGATCAGCACCAGGTTTTTTTGTTTTTTTTTTAGATGCACTTATATTTTTATCTGATCATTGTGGTTGCAGTTTGGAAATGTAGACACATACAAGCACTAAACAGCTACTTAAACACTGTATATAAGAACGGCATTTAAGTAGCTGCTTTTTCTGTGCTTTACTTCTGCTTCCTTTCAACATAGAGTCCATGGTAATTCTCTGCTTTAAATGCTCTCTTTCAGAGAGATTTTTCCACTCCTGGCTCTGTGTGATGTCACTGAGAGTGGATACCACTAATATGCTCATCTTAGGCATCCAGCTCTAGCTGTGAGAACAAAATCCCCACCCACCGAAACCTTCTGTTTGTGGGGGTCAGCCAGTCTGAAGAATGTAGGCTTAAAGAGAGCATTAAAATGGCTTGTTTCAGATAGAGGGTCTGCACTAAAGCAAAGTAAGATAATACAAATAAGGACTATTGTGAAATGGCTTGTTTCAGATAGAGGGTCTGCACTAAAGCAAAGTAAGATAATACAAATAAGGACTATTGTGAAATGTGAGCCATGCAAAGCTACTCAGGCAGAATCCAGGAATAAAAACATGGAGCTGAAACATTTTAAATGCAGAGTATTTATTTGTATTTTCAGACTTTTACTTGAGTAGAACCAATCTTTCACTATTTCACAGCTACCACACTGACGAAAAATTATCTAATTTGACTGCAGATGCAGACCAGTAGGCCACTGTGGAGAAGTCGGGAGGTCGGAAGATCTGCTGCCTTCAGAGAGGAAAAGCAGCAAATAAAACACCCATAAACCCAGAGAGCAGCTCCCCTTACAGCTGTCTGCACCGCACATAAAATTAGACCCCCAGACAGCCATACTGAAGGCTCAGAGCACTGGGCAAACTGGTGTGGGAGATGGACGCCAGTTACAGTGACAGTGTTTACTTTGGTAAGAGCATATTTCTTTAGTGATATATTGTAGACCTTGACATTATTATTCCAGTGTACTGCCTG
Organism: Bujurquina vittata; assembly: GCA_015106715.1. Lineage (NCBI taxonomy): Eukaryota > Metazoa > Chordata > Actinopteri > Cichliformes > Cichlidae > Bujurquina > Bujurquina vittata. Next base: position 14,879 of record VUQK01031845.1, read on the forward strand.
TTGTTCCTGTGGGTTCACCTTTCACAGTTCTGTGCATTTATTCTTTGTGTTTTTTCAGGAACTTGCACAAGATGCAGTCAAGCAGTATACGGAGCAGGAAGAGCCTGTCAGGCCATGGGACGTTTATTCCACAGCGTGTGCTTCACCTGCAGCGTTTGCAGTGAGTTCTCCAAATGTGATTGTGGATGTCAGACCCTGTGAGCTAGGGGCTCTGTGACAGACAGACCTCCTGCCTCCTCATGATTCTGGCTGCAAGTTTGGGCTCATTGTCCTGTATAATGTATGATAGTCTTCATGCTGTATCTAAAGTTTTGCACATGTTTTCAGGTAAAATGCTCAGTGGCAAACCTTTTTATACAGTGTCAGGACTGATATATTGTGAGGATGACTTTTTGGTAAGCATATAATCTTTTAAAAGGTTGTAAAATGACAGAAAATCATGTTTTTTGTCCATCTATTTGAGTGATTTTTTTTCTATTTGCTGCAGTTCTCTGGTGTTCATCCAGTCCCTGAAGTGTGTAACAGCTGTGGGTTTTTAATCACAGATGTGGTAAATATTCACTCATTTGCATATGTGCATGTGTGGTTCTCACATGGATGAAAGTGAAGTTACTTTGGATGATCAGGTCCTGCAGGCTCGTGGGAAACTGTACCACCCTTCCTGCTTTTGCTGTGTCGTCTGCAGACAGCGCCTGGAGGGTCAGCCTTTTGCTGTCGACCCACACTGTAGGGTCTACTGTGTCAGCGACTACCACAGGTGTGTGTCTCATAACAACAATGGTCCTTTTCAAGAGAAAATGGGGAAAACCCTGCCAGACAGGCTGAACAGGAGAAAACTCACACCTTTGTTGACTTCATGCCAGTTTCTGTGAGCTTTCAGTGAAACTTCCTTGTGGTTTCAGGGTCCAGGCCCCCCGCTGTGATGCCTGCAGGCTGCCAATCCTCCCAACAGATGTGAGCTTCAGAAATAAATTTTTAAAAAGGAATTACATTCACGGCAAATTCTCTCATGCAGTGGCTCTCTGAGAAATGTGTGTAAACCTTTGCTATTTCTTTGTTATTTCAGGGGTCCACAGAGTCTATTCGAGTGACATCCTGCAACAGAAACTTCCATGTAGAGTGCTACACTGCTGATGTTAACCTCATTTAAAAAGGACAGATAGTGAGACAGTTGCACATACCTTGCTCTAATAAAGTCAATCAGCCCTAAATATTGTACTGTACTTTTATGTTTCGTAAATTTTGCGTTAGGAAGTGAGGTAATGGATTTTAAACTCATGCACTCATGCACAGGATTTCCCACCTCTGACGCACTTCCTCCTGAATGTAGCAGTGCCGAACATTAGCACCACCTTGTGCCTTAATCCGGTACTACAACCACCTCCCATCTCCCGGAACTGTTCGCGATAAGCGCTGATAATGGCGTCAGTCACAGTACGTGGCGTCGCTCTCTGCACCACGTCTTTGCTAAACTTTGCGTTTGTTTTCATAACCGGTGCAGACTTAGTTCGGTTTGTCTCGTTTCGAGCCATTTACCATAACATCACGGGGGAGACGGCACTCTGTCAAGGTAAGGTCCTGTGGCAGGCGGCCAGGAGAGGTTGCCTAACGTTGGTGGAGTTTATGTAAAACTTAGAAATACTTAACATACAGTTTCACTATGGAAAAGTATCCTTAAAGTTTACTGTGTGTAATATTTTGGAATCTTGATTCCACAGTATATAAAAAATATAAACATATATATATATATAATTTTTTATAAATGTATGCAGTAATGATAATAGTTGTGTGGTATCCTTTGTATAAAAGCCAGCATCCTACCTATGCAGCGCCCGGCTAGCTCAGTCGGTAGAGCATGAGACTCTTAATCTCAGGGTCGTGGGTTCGAGCCCCACGTTGGGCGCAGCTTTTGAACTGTTAGATTAGGTTCTTGAGACTTCTGCTTGTTAT
>VUQK01031847.1:0-13321 GCA_015106715.1 Bujurquina vittata
CTTTTGTATGCAGATGTCAATAAAAGCTGGAGAGGCCAGCTGCTCGGTGAAGGTTTCCTCTCCTCTGTGTCTTAGGGATGCAGAGGGAGGTCTCCTCCTCTGTGTCCGTGAGGGATGCAGAGGACGGCCTTCCCTTGCAAGTAAAATGCGAGTTGTGCGTTTGTTCCTTGTTTATTAGTTGTTAAAATGATCTTGAACCCATCACTACAGTTCACACAGACTCACCACTTTGTTGAATCTGTGCGCTGAACAATTATGGCAGTTGTGAACACAAAAAGGTGGTCTGAAGCTGGTACTAGCAAGGTGTACCTAATAAAGTGGCTGATGAGTGTTTACAAGTCATTACTGATACATGCTCTGTGCTGTTTCTTGTAGTCTCCCACATGCACACATGTTGAGTCAGTTTTTCTGTGCTCTTGAGTCACGCATCTTTTACAGTGCATGCCTATTACAATTCTTCTGCTTCTCTGCAGTTGTATATTAATACATTTGTTTGCCACCATAATTAGTGCAACAGCAAGACATGTGTACATGTGTACATTTACATTTTTGTGCACTTACATAATACAAACAAAATCAAATCCACTCACCATACCTTTTAGGTATTGACCTTGTGACATCATTAGAGTATTAACTTTTTAATTTCAGCCACATAAAATACACATGTTTACAGGTTTGTAGTAGTAATCATATGTATAATTAGTGGAATGCAGTATGAATTGATTCATGTCACTACAAACTGTTTTTTTTACATACCCAGTGGGCACCTATAGTGTGTATGATGTGAAGCTCAGTTTAAATTCAGCCGTTCTTTTCCTTCATAATGAACTCCCAGCAGTGCCGCTGCCTTGCCCAGTCAATTGCCGGCTCTTACCGTGTCTGCCGCCTGCGAGGACCGTGCAGGTTAATGTTAATGGGGACGCTGGATGACCTCCGGGGAGAATCTGTGTTCAACCACATGCCCACTCCTATCTGAGCCACCTCCCAGCCCAGTTGTACAGTATATCCACCTAACAAGCTCTTCTCTATCTGAAAGTCAAATGTCCTTCTGCCAGCAGCTGATCATTTCATATCTCCAACAGGCTCAGGGGCACTGCTGTGACTGGCTGAGTGGACTCGATAGGCAGCTGAGTCGCCAGGGAACTTCCTGTTGTTTACCGAGGCTCAAAGGTGAGTGCAAAAACACCTTCTACCCTCATGTGTTTCTATAGAAACGACCACAGGTAAGGCAGGTAGAATGCTAATGGCTTCTCAGTGGACCTGTGACACTCAGCTGCAGCTGTTTGTCAAGTAAAAGCAGAGCTGGATCAATCCTTTCTTGATTATTAACTATTTCCACAGAATGACACAAAGCAAGGATGCTCCACTGGTGAGTACACTTCCTCTATGAAGTCATTTTCATTGAAAACAATGAGAAAAGTGGCAATTATATGGCAAACCAAACATCCATACAGGCACACGTACAATGTAGAAACCTACCCAAACACATGAGTCCTGCGACTTTTCATCACCACAGTGGCCTGTTGAGCTCGAAACCGCTCAGATTGTCTGGACACTAATTGACGTGAGTGCACGATGCTGAGCGAGTTTATATGTGCTATTCAAACAATCAGATCCCTTGTATTATTCATGGGTTGCTGAAAAACATATGGCAGTATTAACTTGGTGACAGTTCTGTTTAATATAGCAAGCCCAAGGCTAGGAACAACACAGCAGCTTGAAAAGGGAGCAACGGCTCAACAAAACAGACAGCAGTGTCATACTTAATGTATTCAGTATTGAATACAGTGCAGTGCTAAACTGAATATTTTGCTCCCTTTGCCTGCTCTGCTTTTAAAAAAAAAAAAAAAAATTAACTCATTGTCATTGTGCACACAAGGCACACAACGAAATGAGGGTTTAAAGCTCCATGAGATATAATATAATTGTTTATCTGATATATTTCATTACCTTTTCAAGTCATTGTTTGGTGTGGCCACCTTTGTTCTTCAGCACAGTCTGAACTCTCTGATATTATCCTTTCTTTCAGTAGTCTTCAGGAATAGTTTTGCAGGCTTCTTGAAGGACATTTAAAGCTCTTCTGGGTTCTGGGGAGGTTCATAACTCCATCAATTTTGACAAGATCTCAGACACCACTGGCTGAAACGCAGCCCCAAACCGTGACAGAGCCTCCACTCTCTTTTACAGGTGGCTGTAGACACTCATGTACATCTGTCCTGATCTCTTCCTTACATATTGACAACAATTTGAAAGATTTAAATTTGGTTTCATCCTTCCATCCGACCTGTTGCCTCTGATTTTCAGTCCAGTTCTTGTGTAATGTGGCATACCTCAGCCTTTTCTCCCTGTTTCTCCTCCTTAATAAGGGCTTCTTCCTGACGAGGCTTCAGTGGATCGACTGAAGGGTCACATGCATCTCTCAGGTCCTCTATCAGCTATTTGCTGATTGATTCCGTTTTTTATGAGCAGTTTCCTCAAATTTTTAAGAACACACTGCACACCATGCCAAGATACTATGCCGAGTTTGTAGCTAATATCTCTTTAGGAATCACATTATTGGTGCAAAAATACCTGACAAACTGTGTTAACTTTGGCATTCTTTTTATAGATTCAGCTAAAAAAAATGGGAACAAATGATGTGTTTCTGTGAGTGCCCAAAGATACAATTTAAGTCTGGTCCTTTGCTCTGTTATGTGTAGGTGCCTTTTTTATGCTTGAATGAGTCACAGGTCAGTATTGAGTGGCTTAACAAAAAACAACAACCGCCATTCCTCTGAAAATGGTTAGTTATGAGGACTGGATTGAAAAGAGTGAAAAAGCAGCCAAAGGAAAAAAAAACTTTGAAAGACCTTCAGACCTTCAAAGCCTGAAGAACTATTGCTCAAGCTCACTTTTAAAACTACAAGAAAGTCTGGCTCCTTGGAAGCAAAGTATAAAGAAATGCGGGGTGGCTCAAAACTTTTGCATAGTACTGTATAAACAACAAGTGCAGATAGGCCTTGCACAGTTTTTCACAGGGTTGTGAGGCGCTTTTGATGAAACTGAAGCAAACAAGTTTAAATATGTATAAACCTCAGGGTACTTTACCTCACTGGGCAACCTGAGAACTCGCCTCCACCGCGGTCTCGCAGCATGGTACAACACAGAGGACGGGAGTCAAACAGAATTTCATCTTTAACATAAATGCCTAATGCAATCGGACTACCGCAATCATTTCAAATTTGTCTGTATTGTTTCCATGTTTGCCGTCATGCATTTCAGGCGTCTCTTCGGCTGAGCTTTGTTCTGTAGGAGAAGCCTTCTTGCCATCTTTGTTGTCCATCTCTAAGAAGTTTTGCTATGACCTTAAAGTGGTGCAACAGATTCCTTTGATTATCTGGGCCGGCAGCTGTAATAGGACGCATGGTGTCTCCTCTTATCTGATTATGGCTCTGAGGAACATTTCAGAACAGCATGTGCAGAGAGAGGTTGGTGTATAAAAGGAAGCAAGCCAGTGAGGACAATGGATAATCACCAAAAGAGGACTCTTACTTTTCTCACCATTGGACTGATATTTATGCTGAGCGGCATAGAGTATGGTAAGTATCCAACTGGATGTAATTTCAGATTTTTTGGGCTGCGCCGGCACGCATCAACCATTTTCTGTTATTCCCATGTTGTGGCCTTAGCTGTCATTCTGCCTACAATATGGAGGTATCTGCAGATTTTGGAGGCCCCACCTTACTTCCTGGGTCTGGGTCTGTCTGCCTTCAGCTTGAGTGCGCTGCTCACAGGACCGCTGTTTGGTATCTGGTCAGATCGGAGCAAAACCACAAAGTTTATTGTCCTTTTCTCCAATCTGTTTGAGATCATTGGTGAGTAGTCAAGCCACAAGACATATCACGTGACTAATTTAGACTGTGTTCAGCTGCTGTGTGAAACTGTGTCGGAAGTCTTTCACGTATTCATTTTCAGCTCATGCAACACAGAGAATGTCTTAAGAAAAATCTGATGTCAGGTCATTCCTTTCATCTGAATGCAATCTAAATTTCTCTTTGAACATTGCCTCCGGGTGGAGAAAAGTGAAGTGAATAGTGAAGCCAATGCAGAGTAGCTCTAAAGCTGCTTTCTTTCTAATGGCCAGCAGAGGGTGGCTCCTGTAGTTGCAAAATGTATATAAGACAGGGAGAAAATGACCCTGACTTGATTTAATCCATATAAATATCTTTCTAATGAGTTTGCAGTCTCAGTAGCTATGTTCATGTTATGATTTATAGTCTCATTAAGTGTGACGTGAAGCAGGAGGTTCTTGCTAAATTGTGTTTGGCAATTTGCCACCAAGTGGTTGTGACTGAACCACCGCTTGCTCGTCATTTGTGTTTTCAAAAATGAAGGCTTCCACTGTGTAGGTCTAGAGACCGGTTATCAACCCTGTGGCATTCACTGGCTGCTAGGGGGAAAATGTGTATTCCCCAACTTGTTGGCCAGTGGTTGCTGAGAGTTGCCAGGTAAAATCGGTCACATAGAGGGTGTTGCACCAAAAACATCCTTGTGATTGCTTTTGTTGCTAGCAGATTGCTGGGGTTGCCTGTATAAACTATAGACTTGTATAAAATCACTCACCATTTACTCCCTGTGCTGTAGTGAAACTAAAAAAAATATAGACCTCAAACAGAGAACGTTCACCTTCAAAAAGTTGGCACCTGACCACTCCAACCAACACAGTTTAAAAGGACCATCTCCATTTCTGTTTTGCATTGCACTTTCCAGTTTGCTACCACTTTGGGAGTATTTGTAGGCCAGCTGGCATCTTCCATGCAAACTGCTGGTGACTGCCGCAACCTGCTAGAGATCAAAGCAATTACAAGGAGGTTTCTGGTGCAACAAAATAAACCCGTATACTTCTTTATGACCAATTTGATGCTAGCAAGTGCCAGCAACTTCCAGCAGCCGCTCTGCAAACAGTAATGCTTGCAGAGCGGTTGCCAGGGAGTCACTGACTGGTCGCTAGGCCTGTGTGAATTGAGGCCTAACAAAAAAAAATGAGCAGCTAGAGGCTTCGAATGAAAATGCATTTCCCAACCATAACTTCACTTTTTTCTTCTCAGGTAACTTCATGTATTTCATTGGATATTCAAAGTGGCTTTTGTTATGCAGTCGGCTTGTAGCAGGTAACACATGAACACAGGCATGCGTGCATAACGTAAAACAGCTAACACCCGATGCACATAAGGTGCCATATACATATGTAATAGTCTGTAATGTTTCAGGTGTTGGAGCAGGAGCAGGATCTTCCATCTTTGGCCTTCTGACTCGGAGCACTCGGCCAGAAGAGCGAGCTGGAATATTTGCTGCCATCATGGCCTGTCGACAAGCTGGCCTTCTTGTCGGTCAGTTTCTCCCCTTTCCACTTACCCACAGAAAAATAGGTGTTATTTCACCTCTCACCACTCCCTCTATCTTGTGAGGAAATATCAGGCAGCGGCAAAGATTTTGTGATCTTTTTTTTTCTTTTTTGATGTTTCATTTCAACTGTGAGCAGAAAAAGACATTCAATAAAATCACTAAGGAGCAGGCTACTGTTTCCACACATCTTCCATTTATCTCATCTTTAAAGCACTTCCTCCTGTCTCTCCAGGGCCGGCGTTCAACCTGTTCCTGCGGCTGTGTGATTTCAAACTGGGGCCCTTTGTTGTGAACAAGTATACGTCTCCTGGGGTAACAGCATCCAGATAATCAGTAATCTAAGGCTCTCTGAAAGGCTCATGAATACAGAAGCAACCTTCAGAAATAGTCGCTCTACATTCTGCACTCACACGTATATTTTTCCTCCTTTGTTCTCCTCTGAGTAAGAATAATACAAAACACCTGCAGCGGTACTCAGTCCCGTAACAACCTGTATCGATCTGTTTCTATCTCACAAGTGTGTCTGAATAAAACACCTGTAGCACGGATGAAGCTTAAATTAGATTTAACAAAGCTCGCTTCCATTTTTTTCCCCATTATATGACCCAGAATCCCTCTTCAGATTTCACTGTGTCAGGTTGCTCTTCCATAGACAAACTACTCTAGCTCTCCTCAAACCTTCCAAGGATTCTTTGTGCTGTGATAATACCTTTTTTCTGTGTTTAAACTGTAAGATTTTTGAAGACACGTGTGTCTTTTTCCTTCATACTGTCAGATCTTCATGTGCCTGTTGTGGATGCTGCTCCAGTTTGTCGTCCTCTGTATGTATTGGGATGTACCACCCATTAGCTCCGATGGGGGAGCCACGATGATGGAGATGAAACAGGAGGAGGTGGAGGAAGAGGTCCCGTTGATGGGGTCTGACGAGGAGCCGGTGCACACCTACAGATCCGTCAGCTCCGACCAACTGGAGACCTCCATCTCATCTGAGATGCAGCCCGTCCACAGAGCTTCGGACCCCTTCAAAAACTTCAGCGCCAGCAGAGGTGAGCCAGCAGGTTTGCCTGCCTGTCTCGAGCAATGACTGTCAGCTTTCCTCTGCCCCCTTTTGCGGCGCTCAGGTAGGAAGAGGTGTCACTGCCAATGCACATGTTTCATATCTGCTCCATTGATTTTCTTGCATTCGCTCACACAGTCTCTCCATTCTCTCTGTCTCTCTGAGGAATTTTCTGCAGCATGTCAGATCAGATTCCCAGTGTATTGATTGGACTTGTGTGTATGTGTCTGGTTTATGTCAGTGCATGTATATACATGATGTCAGGTGCACTATCGGATTAGTGTCATAGTAGGTTTATATGCTGATTGTGATTGTTTGCTGCTGTTCAATATCCTTTCTGTACTTTCTTTGACTGTGTGTGTCTTGGGAGTGGGTGGATCAGGCACTCACTCATTTGTCTCAACCATTTTGTGAGGACCTGAAGCTTTGATTGTATATTTACTCACATTCGGGGGATTTATATTTCTAATGGGGCCATCATTAAATTTAAGCTGCAGACATGTTTAAAGGTTAGTGTTTGGGTCAGGCAAACAGGAGTTGTGTTTAAGGTTGGAGTAACTCTCCAGGAAATGAATACAAGTTGGTGTGGTGTCCTCTAAAAACACAACTGTGTGTGTGTTTGTGTGTGTTGTATTGATTCTCTCACTCTTTGAAGATGTGGCAGAGGGAAGGATGGAAGACTTCCTTTTTTATTGACTGACTTGCTGTGGTTGACTTGTGGATGAAATGGAGACAGAATTGGTAATGTGGCCAACATTCCTCTTATTGATTCCTTTTTGTAGTGAAGAGAAGCTACAACACCAGAAACTCGGCAGGAGTGGAGAATGTCTGCTCTGGCACATACAGTAGGAGTGTCTGTTAGCCCTTACGGTGTGTCTGGTATTCGCTCTCTTGAATTATTGATCTTTTCTGACTTTTTGTGTATCACAGAGAAGCTTTGAAAATCGGGCAGATCTTTCACTTTCTTTCATCAAATCTTTATTTTTCCAGCAGAAGAATAAATAGCAGCACCAGTGAATCTGTGTGAATTTTTTGGCTTTTGGAACAAGGAAAAACTACATAACGGTCTTTTTCTTTCCATGTACATGTGTTGTATCTGAACTGGATCAGAGGTTCTACATGTGTACAAGGCACTGCGGTTATTGTAGCCTACTCTGTTTCATATGTATCGCTCCAGTTCTTCTCCCTTGAAACAACTGAAACATTTAAAGATTGTGTGAAAAGTACAGAAACAAAGACAAATGGCTTACTTGTTTAATCTGTAGAAAAATTAGAGTTCAGTCCAAAGAAATGCATATTAGGCTAACTGGTGTATGGCTGTCTGTCTCTCTGAAAAGCCTGGCAATAAACCAATGACCTGTCCAGAGTGCACCCCGCCTTGTGCCCTATGACAGCTGGGAACAGCTCCAGCCTCCGATAACTTTAAGATGAAGATGGAAAATAAATGGATGGTGTGACGGAAGTAATGGCAGGCAGATTTGATGCCAGGCTAGTTAGTCTCTGTGCTAAGTTAAGCCATACAAACAATAAAACAATAGAATTTGTTGCTTGGTTATCAATGCCCACACCAAGGTTCCCACAGAATTTACTGTATTTGGATGACGCATGAAGTTATTAGCTCATGCTAGCAGGCTTGGTTTGCAGTCTGCATCCATAAGCTGCATGGGTGCAATGCATACATACTGCCTAATTATTCCCACGCAACAGAATAATAAAATATCAGAATTTCACTCACCAAAGCAGAAACACAAACCTCTGAGACAGACTGTACCATGCAGCAAATTATAATATTAGTCAGATAATCCATTAAAAATGCCTCAAAAGGCCCCAACAGCACAAACATGGAGGGAAGGTCCAGTTCAGTGACTCAAATTAGCAGAGGGGACATCCAGAAGACCCTGATGGCTCACTGCTGTCAGTCAAATCAGCCCCTAGCTCCAATATCGAGGTGGATGATTTCTAAAAAAAAAATCATGCTCTTCAGAGCTGTTATAAGGAGGGAAACTAATCATAGAGGTCCAAGTGTTTTTTGTCCTAGTCTGTAAAGATGCTTCTGAATTCTCTAGAGAGACATTTTAACTCAAGGATTTAATTCCTTTTGGAGCCGGACAAATTTCAGCTCCGGAGGTTGCCCCATGGTTTAATCACACAGACCTGGCAGCCCTCTCAACCACTTCTTAAGTCTTTTGCCTCGTCCCGTTATTAAACATCATCTTTGGGTCTAATAATCACCTATAATACAACCCTAACATAGACTCTGACATATCTAAAAACAAATCTGTCAATCTGGCTTAGAAAAAAAAAGTTATGAAGCCACATCAACTATTTACCTGCACATACACACACATCCAGTGATATAAAATAATGAAATCATATAGTAAATAATAGTGCAAACATTGAACACAGAGAACTGAACCACAGTGGATCACACACTGTAATATCAAGCCGATTCTCCAGCCATCTGGCATCCAAATTTAGCAGCAAGCCCAGCTCGTTTTCCTCCTCTCCAAGCCCATAAGGGGGAATTTGTTCCAGGAAATGCTGGTATCAAAATTTGGAATTTATTGAAATGTTTTTTTTTTTCCTGTGTAATCATGCTTTGGACATAAGATAAATATCAGAATCCATACTTATCTCCACCAAAAGAAATAGATAGTGTATTGGACGGGAAAATCATCACGACCAGGCAGCCAGGATTTGTCGCGCCTGCCTCCTTCAATCTTGTGACCGCTTTCAGATAGCCCAAGTTTCCTTTTCTCTTAAAACTTCTTGATCTCAACTTAACTTGCCAATTGAAACTTTCGATTTAATGCTACCAGTTTGTGACTTTCTCTTTGGGTTTTCCATTTTTTTGTGGTATATCTCTGTCTCTCTCTGTGCAGAGTTCCTGAGAGAAGAGGTAGTTGTTGTCCTCACAGCTCAGTTCATCACTCTCTTCAATCAGACGGCCCTGGAGGTGAGAGCAGCAACCATTGAGATCCATCAGATTCTAAACATTTCACACAGTGTCACACTATTTTACTCTGGGTATCATCCAGACTGAATAAGCCTGAGCCTTACCTGGGAAGACCTAAACTTTTGAGATAATAATCGCTTAACACCGAAGCGCACAATCAGTCTCTGTGTAAGAGCCATTTTAAAAGAACAGCCCTTCTCTCCTCTTGTTAAACTGAGCTGACTGCATACTCTGGCAGCGGTTACCTGATTTAATAATCATTTTGATATCAAAACAAAACAAACCTTTTGATCTAGTTTAACAGGAATCTCCTCTTTTATCACATTTCTAAAAATCCACAGACCATGGTGACCCCTCTGACGCAGCGCTACTTCAACTTTGGCGAGCTGGGCAACAGCCTCATGTACAGCCTGTGCGGGGTGGAGGTCATCCTGGGCTTCTTCTTTGTGCGCTGGCTGAGCAGGAAGGTGGCGGACCGCGCTGTGCTGGCAGCGGGCCTGGTCATCTGCTGCACCGCCTGTATCTGGTGCCTCATCTTCCTCTGCAACCCCCGAGGTGCTAACCTGCCTGTGAAAAACCACACCCTGACGCGCGCACGATGGCGCACACCGACACAAAAAATGCCTCATTTTCAGAGCCAAATCCTTTCTGTGCCACCAGTGTTGGTGTGTAGTGCACAGCAGAGCCATATTGGGTTACACACTGGCTGAACTGAGTGTACTCTGTAAATGATATTATTCAGCAGGGTATCATAGAGGCAAACCGGATCCTGTATGTTCATGTTGGCCTGCGTCTGTTGCAGCTCGTCACGTTTATCGCTCTGATTGCAAGTGACAGGTGCTGGAGCTGGGTAGTGCCTGAGTACATATAAAAGGATTAGAGTAATCAAATTTAGCAAAAATGCTATTTGTTAAAGCGTAGCTGACATTTGTTTGCTATTTGTTAACCGTTGTAGTTAAAACAACCAAACAAAGGCATAAAAGCAAAAGGAAAGATATTTTATTTTGTCCTTGGGCCACAAAGAAGCAGGTTTGATTGGTGAAACTGTATTTTGATCATAAAATTGCAGACTTTCAGCTCGTGCAAGAACATCCAACAATTTGAGTGGGCACAAATTCACACGAGCATGTGCATGATGCAAAGCAGCAGAGAACAAAAATCAAGTGGCTGCCAGCTTGGCAGTGGTTTCCTTTTTCGGATAGAGCTGTCTCTGGTGGTGCCAGCCCATTTGTGGGAGAAACTTAAAAACCGACGGACGAGGGGTTGGGCAACAGAAGTATGATCTGCCACACTCTTTGAATGATTATCACACCCCATGAGAAATAAGAAGCTTCAGAACAGTCCAAATTATTGGCTGGTAGGTCTATCAAATATGGCTATGGGAGGGTTTATGTTGGATTACACTAAAGGTAATTGTTGAATTATGTATTCCACTTACTCTGTGATAAACTATTTTAATTTAGCGATCCTGTAATATCATCTTCCCGCCCCTGCCAGGTGGTTATGGATGGGAGCTGTCTGCCTTCATCATCGGAGTGTTTCTGCAGCTGCTGGGACTTCCCTTTGTGGCCGTGTCTCAGGTGTCTCTCTTCTCCAAAGTCACTGCTGAGAAAACACAAGGTTGGCTCACGTTACCTTGGCACTGTATGCTTGGCTCAACACATTAAAACAACAGATTGTTGCTCGGCGTATGCGATGCATAGAAAAAAAAACTACACGTAGTAAACTTTAAAGCCATATTGTTATGTTTATAGATGAAATAAATAACCTATTATTTTGTGATGCCTCACCAAAAGGATTCAGCCAAGGTGTCAGACGCTCAGTTGGGGGCCTGGCCACAATCTTGGGTCCCTTGTGGGCTGGAGGATTGACTAATAATTTGTACATAATGTTGGGCATGATGCTGGCACTCCTCCTTATGATCACAGTAAGTAGAACAAGGCACTCACTATTACTGTAGGATTACACACACTGGCCATGTGGCTTTGTTCTGTCAGGAGTTTAGCTTAGCTTAGCATATAGACTGAAAACAGTTGAAAACAGCAAGCAGCATGGTACCAACACATATCTACTATCACCAATAAACCTCAGTGGGATAAAACACACTATATATTTTATTTATTTTTTCAAGCAGCTGGAAATATTTTGTTTTTTTGCACATTTTTATTCTTTATGTTGAGCTAAATCAAGATAAAGAATATAGGTTGGTTGTAGCATAATAGTCATTCCATTACTTTAATTTTAATGCTAGGAGGGAGCTTTGTGCGATCGAGGCCAATGATTTCCAGCTACAACTAAAGTTGTCTCTCCTCATAAAAGCTACTTTTGGCTGCTCCCTTGTCACCAGGGGTTGTCACAGTGGGTGCTCTGCATGTTTGATCTGGCAGAGTTTTACACACCGGATGTCCTTCCTGATGCAACCCCAAAGGGGATTGGCTCTCCTCATAATGATAGCAATGAGCACAATGAGGCAATCATTAACATCGCTGAAGTCTTTAAAATCTTAAGGGGTGTCCAGAGAGGAAGTGACCAGCTGCAACGCGGCGACCAGAAACTGTTTAAAGTCAATGATTGTTAGTGACTGTCAAAATATCTGCTGGCAGAACAAAGTGGGCAGGTCCCCAGGTGACTACCAATGAGAGTGAAGAATACTCCTGATCAACATATGAGGGGGTTGGTAAATTCATTAACGGGTTGTTTTTCTATTAGCAGTGATAAGTGATAACCAGATTGCTTCCTGTGTGGATGCCTCATTACAGTCACCTCTGTGACCCTACAGTTGTACTAGGTAAAACAATAGTTGGAGATCACAGCATGACCAAAATTACTGTGGCCGTGTGCAATGAACTTGTGATTTGTTGCCTTTTAAATTGTTGCTTTGAGGGCGGGGACCAGGTCTGCAACTTCTCACAGTCAGCTGTCATCTTCAAAGCAACTTTGATGCATCAAGATGACAATAAAATGCCAATAAGATGGAATCAGTCTATCAGGCTGATGCCAATTTTTAATTAAATGGGATCAAGTTGGCAATTACATGCCAACTGTTTTTGATAACATGACAATTAACTTTGACAAATTGTCAAAAATCACAAATCTGTTGCTGCCTACATACATAGAAGTTCCCGTTAACTACGTATGTTCTGGGTGCAGCCAAAACCTCATAGATTTCAAAGAGAAATTCCTCCACCAATAGTGATGTAGTTGTTGCAGGACAGTGATTTAACTGCAAGATGAAACGTGCACCGGCAACCTCGCCTAAATATAGATTGTATTCTGTTTTGCTATAAACAAAATACAACCAGTTGAGTCAAACCCTCTATTGCAGGCACACACACACACGCACACACATGCGCACACACACGCGCACACGCATATATATATATATATATATATATATATTGAATGCCGTTTAGGAAGTTATTATATATATTAAAATAAGAGTCTGAATATATTGAATGAAAGTCATCATTTACTGACTGAAAAACCTCATGTGTAACTGAGGTTCCTCTGAATTTCCTGCCTTTACAAAATGACTGCAGGTCAAATATTTCAGTACTTTGTAGAGCTTGACAACTGTTTTGCGACAGCTGGTCACATCGCAAGCAGTACACACAATTTGGAGTCTATATTGCGTCACCTTGAAGCTCATATTTCCATTATTAGAAGTTTCCTAGGGCTTATGAGCAATAATGTTCAACAAAATGTTGCTGAGAGAAGACTATGTACAGTTCTTGAAGGAATTTAAGACTCACTGATGAAGCTATCAACTGAGATAACAGTTCGAGTAGAAGCTGAAGCACATGATATGGGGACAGCATACCATTCAACATCACAAAGAGGAAGGCCAAGGTAAGTGATGAAAAAAGATATGATCGCATAACATTTGTGCATTTGATACAATCAAGGAAAATGTATTTACACAT
>VUQK01031853.1:0-18923 GCA_015106715.1 Bujurquina vittata
AAAAAAACTGTTGTATGTGTTAATAATTAATTTGCATATTTATGTAAAGTGTGCGAATGGATTTATTTACTTTTCAGAGTATAAATAAAAAAAAATAGAAGATGAAAAGGCTCGCGATCTACAGTTTAGGCCGGTGGAGGCTGACCGCGTGAATGAGTGTGAGAAAGATTGGACTGTGTGTGTGTGTGTGTGTGTGTGTGTGTGTGTATGTGTATATATATATAATATATATATATACACACACACACACAATATATTTTTCTTCTCAAAAGGTATAAACAAAAAGACACTTCTGATTCACACGGGCACTTGTTTTTCAATTCAGTTGTAGAGGTACATGAGAAATTTCTCAAAAATAAATTATTGGCCTGATTAAATAATAATGCTTCTCAAATAAATTAATGTTTTTTTCCTCCATAACAAAACACTCACAGCTCTGCTATTAAAATGTAAACAGAAAAAATACTGAGCAAAAACAACAAAAGGCTGACTTATTCTTTAAAAAACAGTACAGCCATATGCACAGACATATGCACCGACGTATTAGAGCAACGGATCCACCTGCTCAATACGGCGCTACGTGTCCGGCTGCATGAAAACATGAAAAAGACTCATTTCCGTTATTAAGGTCATGTGACTTTAATAACAAACAAACAGCCAGGTACTCTTGGTGGTCCGGGCGACGCAAAAGCTTAGGAGCCGGACGCAGTACGAAGACGCAAAACACGGCGACAGCGGAGGATTCCAGGTTTCCAGAACTCCCCGAGCGCCTTTTTTTTGTTTGTTTGTTGTTTTTTTTTTTTGCAGAAAAAAAGGCGCTCGGGGGTCTGAAAAGCCGCTAAATCGTCACAAAGTTGGTAACACTGCATGACCCATGTGAGCAAAATTCGCTGCGTGGTGGGGTGACGTAATTACGCAGTGAAATTAGCATATCATGATATAATCTCGAGCAAGATTTTTATTACCGATATTATCGTGATCGGTATGATATGGCCCACCCCTACTTGGAAATCTTTAATTGAAGATGAGCCATTTTAAAATAAGTGTTTCCATGGACAGAAATAAGCAAATTGGCAACATACAAATTCGCACATGTAAACTGCTGGAAAATAATTCCAACATATGACAGCTACGTTTTGTGTGTGCATGGTTGTAAGGTGTCCCCATCTCAGCGGAGTGTGTTCTATATTTACCCAGCATGCCGCTGGCTCGCAGCCTGTCCGTCACGTCCCTGTCAGGACTGGAGGAATGGGACGAGGAGTTTGATTTGGAGGATGCCGTCCTTTTTGAAATAGCCTGGGAGGTTGCTAACAAAGGCAAGTGTTTGGTAATTTTGAACATAATTTAAACGAGTGACCAAGTTTTGTTGCTCCACAAAAAAAATAATGTAGTTCAGGTTGAATCACATTATATCTATATATGCGTGGCATGTTTTGCTCTGTGTGTGAAGTTGGAGGCATCTACACCGTCATCCAGACCAAAGCCCGTCTGACCTCAGAGGAATGGGGGGAGAACTATTTCCTGGTGGGTCCCTATGTGGAGAGCAATGTGCGCACTCAGGTGGAGCTGATCGAGCCCACTAACCCCGCACTGAAGCGGAGCATTGACAAGATGAACTCCAGTGGGTGTAAGGTAATACCAAATGTACACGTAAACACACACACACACACCTCTGAGTTGAATTTATATGTTTCACTGAAGGGCAGCCATTCTTACCACTTGTGCTGGGATACTAATAGACTGATATTTGTGAACACATGCAGTGAATGTGCGCTCTAAATCTCAATTAGAGTTTATCTTTAGCCCATCTTTTATATCTGTCACACTCCCGCTCAGCTCAGCCTTCTATCTTTGAGCACAACTCAAAACCCAGTGACATTTCCCTGCAAAGGTTAAAAGTTGTATCAGTGTCTCCCTGTTGCGCTCTCTCTTTCTTTCACACAAATGCAACCCAGAAATAGATGACTGAGTGTCATACTTTTAATGCTTTGTGCTGTGTCATTCTGGGACTATCAGGACATACTAATTAAAAAAGAAATTAATCTTTACTAGGTTTTAAAATGATTTAAATACAACCTCAGAATGACATTTTACAGAGTTTCATTATTTATATTTAAGAAAGAAAAAAAAAAACTAAGCCAAAATACAGACGCAATGTGTGAAACCTCATGGTTCAGCCTTTAGAACCACCTTCAGCAGCAATAATGTTTAGCAGTGATTTTATATATGACTTTATCAGTCTCTCCATTCATTGTGAAGGAATTTTGGTCCACTCTTCTTCACAACATTTCTTCAGTTCATTGAAGGTCCTTAAGGTCCTACCACAGCACTGAGACCTCAGCAGGTTGAGGTCTAGACTTTGCTGTTTACTCTCTTAATTTTTATAGTAAGGGTGTATGTTGTTTTTTAAATAAATAATGGCACAGTGTAGTATGTCATTTGTTGGTGTTCATGTGAGGCTGTATTTACCTCATTTTAAGACCTGCTAAGGACCAGATTATTAAAAAACAAAAAAAAAACCCCGTGTCCCGATACATAAAACCTTTTTCACATGACTGTATGTAGTAGTAGTAATAGTAGTAGTAGAACTTGAATGAATTGGGCTCAGGGTTGCTCACATGCACAAGTGGAGTGGGGGCAGGGTGCAAGCAAGGGTAAGGGGGATAATTTGCCTATTCATGAATCTGTGCAGCCTAAACAAGGTAAAGGAATTCTAAAAACCCTAAGGCCATTTTAGGGATCATTTGAAGACTAAAGATGTACTTTTAGGGTTTTAATCATTACTGGGAGAAAAAACTTTAGATGATACTTTGTTCTGGTGTTAGCATGTTAAACTATTCCACTTTAGATATACACTTTAAGCAACATGCATTGCAATTATAAATACAAGACAAACTCGATCCAGCTTAATCTCAGATTGTATGGTTGATTACATTTTTGTAAAGGTATAGATGCTATTCAGTTACATTTTGTTGGAGAAAGAAGGACTAACCAATTAATATAGACATGAAAACAAGTTTAAAAAAAACCTAGACATTGTTGCAGCTCTTACTGTAACTAAAGTAATCATTTTAAAGAACTTGTCATGACCTCATCCATGAGTGCAATGTGGCAACCTTCCTTTAAAAAAAAAAAACTTTCACCCTTGTCTCTATTTTCTTACAGGTCTACTTTGGCCGCTGGCTTATTGAAGGCAGTCCCTATGTTGTGCTTATTGATGTCGGGTTCACTGCTTGGTCTTTAGACCGCTGGAAGAGTGAGCTGTGGGAGCTTTGTTCCGTTGGTGTGCCGTGGTTCGACCGTGAGGCCAATGATGCAGTGCTGTTTGGTTTCCTGACCGCCTGGCTTCTGGGAGAGGTCAGCAGCTCAGACTAAATACTACATAGCTGACATGAATGGACATAAAACATAAAGATTGATTATGTGTAGGTCTTTCAGCAGTGTAAAAAGCTCTTTAAAGTAGCATATTAAACTAATCTGAACCACTTTTTTTCCTTCCATATTGCAGTTTGCAGCCCAATGTGAGGAACCTCCACACATTGTGGCCCATTTCCATGAGTGGCTGGCAGGTCTGGGGCTGGTGTTATGTAGACATCGACAGCTTCCTGTTGCAACCATCTTCACTACACATGCTACACTCTTGGGACGCTACCTGTGTGCTGGAAGTGTGGACTTCTATAATAACCTAGCAGAGGTATGAGTGTTTGGCAGTATGTACCTGCTTTTTATTACATATCATTTCAATAAAATATGTAAGAATCAGAATACTTTATTGATCCCAGAGTGAAATTCCGATTGTCACAGCAGCATCCGTTTATAGAAAGAATAAGAAGAAGAAAGAATAAAAAGATGCCATTCAACAGTTTGTAACTCTGGATGATTTATGATAAAATATTACCTATTTCAAAAAAATATCTAGTTATATTGTAATTTCTTTCTGTACCATCTGTGTTCAGTTCAATGTAGATAAGGAAGCGGGCGATAGACAGATCTACCATCGCTACTGTTTGGAGCGTGCAGCGGCGCACTGTGCCCACGTCTTCACCACAGTGTCTCAAATTACAGCCATTGAGGCAGAACACCTGCTAAAGAGGAAACCAGGTACGTGGAGGTGAATTAGTGTATGACTTTGCTTTCAGGCCCTGGAACAGACTGGCAGCCTGCCCAGGGTGTACCCTGTCATTCATGCTATGACAGCTGCTAGGCTCCAGGTCTCCCTGTGACCCTGAATTGGATAAGTGGTTAAGAAAAATGGATAAACTTTGTATTCAGGAACATTTTTGATGGTTAACTCTGTTCTCATTAATATAATTGGCTGATGTAGAAGGCCATGTACTTTGGGTGATTTTCAGCATTATTTTTAATTAACCAATCATCACCTCACCAAAGTGAGGTTTTTCAACAGTATGCCTATTTTTTGCATTTCCTCCTTCACAATAGATATTGTGACTCCTAATGGGCTCAACGTGAAGAAGTTCTCAGCTATGCATGAGTTTCAAAACCTCCATGCTCAGAGCAAGAATCGGATTCAGGAGTTTATCCGGGGACACTTCTACGGGTCAGTCCACAAATCACAGCGTTGTAAAAATGCTTAAAATGTAATTAATTTAGCCAGAAAAGAAGGAAACCAATCACATTGGTGAAATTATCTCATTACTGTAACTTCTTGATCATTAGACACCTGGACTTCAACCTGGACAAGTGTTTGTTCCTCTTCATTGCTGGAAGGTATGAATTCTCCAACAAAGGAGCCGACATCTTCTTGGAGGCTTTAGCCAGACTCAACTATCTACTGAGAGTACGTATGTGTGGTTATGTTAAACGGAAGCGCAGGTGTGATTGGAAGTGTTTTTGGGGAAGGAAAAAAGGGTCAGTACTAGGTGTAAAAACGTAACTCCTAATTTCTGTATGGTCTACACAATAAAGGTCAACCACAGCGATGTGACTGTGATCGCATTCTTCATCATGCCAGCTCGGACAAACAACTTCAATGTGGAGACCTTGAAGGGTCAAGCAGTTAGGAAGCAGCTCTGGTGAGGTTTTTTATAGATACAGTGGTTTCAGAAGGTGTAGCATTTAGATGATGTATCTAACTCATCTGTGTCCATCAGATGCATTTACTTCAAAGTGGACTAATGGTTATGGATTCTCCTTTTTTTTTGGTCCCTGACAGGGATACTGCTCAGACTGTGAAGGAGCGCTTTGGGAAGAAACTTTATGAGTCACTTCTAGTGTAAGTTGGCCACTTTCTGAGTCTGCTACCTGAAGCCTATAAGATTTACACCCAGCTTCATTACAAAAAATATCTCCTTATAAACAAAATCCAGAAGTTGTCCTTTAAACCTGGATATACTTAAATCTGCAGTAAACCTGTGAAAAATCTAGACCTTGTATTGCTTTTCAAAGTCATAACAAGTTATTTCTGCTAATTATTTAGTTTTTTTTGTGTAAAAGATGAGCGCTGATCATAGATCTGCAAGTAAGGTCCCTGCTGCGGTGCAAGTTTCTTTTTATCATTAAGTCGAGCTGTTTTCTTCAGTGGGCAGCTGCCAGATGTGTCGAAGATGCTGGACAAGGAGGATTTCACCATCATGAAGCGTGCCATCTTTGCCACTCAGAGACAGTGCCAGCCACCAGTCTGCACCCATAACATGCTGGAGGACAGCAGCGACCCCATCCTTAACTGTGTTCGCCGCATCGGCCTTTTCAACAGCTCTGCTGACCGGGTCAAGGTAGGTCAGATGACAGGAGTTGATTAATGATCTAATCCACAAAAGTGTAGAATTTTCAATCAGTTCACTGTGTGGCTCGCCATCGAGTCGTAGGAAAGAATTACCCCTCACATTATTGGTTCTGGTGATTCGTATTTGGGATATCTGTCTATAACACTGAACGTCTTCTTCATCCATTAGATTATCTTCCATCCTGAGTTCCTTTCATCCACCTCTCCTCTTCTTCCAATGGATTATGAGGAGTTTGTAAGAGGTTGCCATCTTGGCGTGTTCCCCTCTTACTATGAGCCTTGGGGCTACACACCAGGTATGACTCATGCATGCTGATGCAAGATGCATCTATGTGTATTATATAAAACTGCTAATTAGGCCTCGTTGTTTCTGTGATCATCAGCTGAGTGCACAGTCATGGGAATTCCATCGATCTCCACTAACCTGTCAGGTTTTGGCTGTTTCATGGAGGAACACATTGCAGACCCAACAGCATATGGTGTGTGTGTATTCATACGTTATCTTCTAAATTCTCCTTGATTGTCAAAATAAATCTTCCTTTTAAATATAATCAGGACTGAGTGCTTTGTTTTACATCATGCCTTTTCACTTTACAGGTATTTACATCCTGGACCGCAGGCATCGGGGAGTGGACGAGTCGTGTAACCAGCTCACTTCCTTCCTGTTCCAGTTCTGCAAGCAGAGCCGGCGTCAGCGGATCATCCAGAGGAACCGCACTGAGCGCCTGAGTGATCTCTTGGACTGGAGATACCTCGGCAGGGTAACATTACAAATCCTGTTGCATGTCTCTGGAACCCCCTGGGTGGTGCAAGAGTTTAG
This sequence comes from Bujurquina vittata, assembly GCA_015106715.1. Lineage (NCBI taxonomy): Eukaryota > Metazoa > Chordata > Actinopteri > Cichliformes > Cichlidae > Bujurquina > Bujurquina vittata. The sequence goes on from VUQK01031853.1 coordinate 6,564, forward strand.
GTGGCCCATGGGTTTATTGTCTTTGTTGTTCTCACCATATTCTCAAGGCTGCTTATCCCTTTCCCTCTAGAGTTTAACCTTAAGCTCTCTCGTTATTGAAATGAATGCCTACTTTTGAAGTTTTTTAACTGTTCTCACTTTATGCTGCAGCCCACAAGCCAGGCTATAACAAATCTCCTAAAGATAAAATTTGCTTATGCAACAGAATATCAACTTTTTTTTTTAAATTGCTTCTTCTTTTCTGCATTAGTATTATATAGCTGCCCGCCACATGGCCCTGGCTAAAGCCTTCCCTGACACCTTCATATACGAACCTCATGAACCAACTCAAGTAAGTTAATTGATGTTAATTGAAGCAATATTCAACTTAAGTGTGAAATCTTTTAAGCTTCATCTTCCAATTTTAGTTTCTAATACTTTTTACTTTAATACCTTCAGACCACCGGTTTCCGTTACCCCCGACCAGCTTCCGTGCCACCATCTCCAGCCTTGTCCCGCCACTCCTCCCCGCGTCACAGCGAGGCTGAAGACAATGAGGAGGACGAGCGCTATGACGAGGATCTGGAGGCCGAGAAGGACAAGGTGAACATCCGCCAGCCCTACACCCTGCCTTTCAAAAACAAGTCCAGTGCTGTCACCGGGGTCAACGGGAACGGCGACGATGTGACGACCGTGAAAAACTGAGACCGACGCACTACTGCTAAACCTCACTAGTGAAACTGTGGTTCAACTCATCCGTGTACTCGCAAACCTTACAAATGAGCGTGGCTGTGTGAATGCGTGTGGTGAATTTAATATTGGCATGTTGTGACAAAATGCATCACTGTCAGTGTCTTCCCGACCTGTGCGTACCTCAATCATTTGATATATTTTGGTATTGTTTCAGTTACACCAGCAGTGCAAACGGGAGTTTGTTTTGTGTAGTTAAATGACAGATCAACACACAGGAAAATCAATCAGGATTGCTGGATTTTTGTAGAGTACTAACAGTGAATAGCATGGATGTAACAGAGGATTATTAATATTAATAGCAGACTGTGGAGTTGGATTTTATACTTGATTCAAATGTAGGTTAGGGCCTAATCCTCATTAAGAGCCAGAAAGAGCATCAGCTCTTTTTTTGTTTTTTTTTCTTTTCCTTGTGGCCCAACTGATGTGACAACCATGCAGTGCTTCAGACTTAGTTTTCTGCCTTGTAGGATTTTTCTTTCTTTTGTTCACATGCCTTTTTCATTACAAAACTGCCCAGAATGGAAATAAGATCCAGAGGGCACACTTAAACACACACTGCTGAAAATGTTCTCATTTTGAGAATAGTGTCAGGTGTGTGTGTGGGTGTCCTCATTTTGTTTCTATGCCTTACAGTATCACCGTTTGTCCACTGTACTCCTGTTCTGTGTGTGCACTTGTGTGTGAAGATCGTTATTCCTTGGTTTGCCTGTTTCAGCAAGTATTTATTTGTGAAAGGAAAAGAGGTGAGACATAGGGAAATGGTACTGTGTCCTGAGATGGCAACTATACTTTCGGGTAGAAGACCTGAGAGCAAGAGGGCTCAGAAATATGCTACTGTATGTGTTAACTGTTTGTATTGGAGGAAGAAAAATGGTTTTACCAGGCGTGTACTGTCACTATCACTCCATATAAGAGTTATTTAATTTGCTACAATCTTGCACCAGATGAAAATATAATAAAATTGAAATATCTATATACACCTGATGGTGTTTTATAAACAACAACTGGCTCTTACTTTATTGTGTTCATGCACTTTATTGAAACAAATGTAGCTAAAAATCTGCTTCTCTGTAACATAATGATACACAGTGTATCAGTCATTCAGATCAGCTGAAATGTTGCAGTCATCCTCCATAGTCCTCAACTGTTTCAGCACAAGTAAACTCTGCCCCCATGACCTTTGCAGACTGAAAAGAACAAGAATGTAAAGGTTAAGATCTGAAGCCTAACATGATACATACTAATACACAATGTACTTGATACTGATGAAAAGTAAAAATCTAAAATGGGTCTTATGCAAATTTCACCTCCAAAATTGTTATCCTTAGACTCTGCTGTAGAAATTTTGCATCATTTACACTTAAAATTATCCCCATTTATCTTCTATTGGGCCTTGGTGCACCTCCTCCACTGAGACAAACTCACTGTTCTTTTAAAGTTATCTTTAAGCTAATTTCCCATCTTTTGCCCCTCATAAGCAAACACTTTGAGCAGCAGGTGTCATTGATACTTGGAAGTCTTTAATTATCATGGTGGGTGTGCCAGAGATTACCATATTAAGGATTTTTGCTTTCATTAGCATCATATAGAGCAAGTATAGAAATAAATGTGTAAAACTGAATGTTTAGAGCCTCTTGCCTGTTTAAAAATTGGTAAGCAGAGATCAAGTCTGTGGCAACCACTTAAAAAAATATATATTTTTGGCAGTTGTCCTGTTGCCTCCTCAGTACACCTTTACAGGACTTTACTCACTCACTCTGGCCACATCTCTTTGAACTGTTGCCCTCTGGCAGGTGCTACATGTCAGCCAAAACAGGCACCTCAATCTGGAGGTGAAGGGACAGTTTTTTCCCCCATGTGCAACAAGTATTTCAAATCAAATCAAATCAAATCAATTTTATTTATACAGCGCCAATTCACAACAAATAGTCGCCTCAAGGCGCTTTGTATTGCAGGTAAAGACACTACAATACTGAGTAGTATTTTAAAGGAAAAGCACTAAAAATGCCACCCATCTTCCTGTTGTGCACCCGCACTTCATTTATTAGCGTACATTCAGATTTGTGTATTTTTTAAACAGATTTGTAAGTCTTTATTTGTTCTAGATTAAAATTTTATATTTACTAAGACAATTCATCCATCTATTTGGACTTTGGGAGGAAGCCAGAGTACCCAGAGAGAACCCACAAAGACATAAGAACATGCACTGAAAGGCCCTGGGCTGGATTTAAACCTGTGAGGCGACAGGTGCTAACCAACTCATCACCATGCCTCCTCTAAAGGCAATTCAGTTCAAAGCAGGTGAAATTGATTCACAGTGCTTTATGCTCCTTAACTGGGCAGATTGGTGTCCCTGAAGTTGACTTTATGTCACACTGTCAGGATTGAGTGTTCCCTGAATTGTTTTAAGCAGTGTAGATGAGAGAAAGTAAGGGAAAGCACCACTTACTTCAAAACAGTGTTTGTATGCTACCTTCTACTCCAGTAAATTTATTTTACATTAAAACATGTAGCACTGAACAACCTAAGAGTGGTTATTATTTTTATTAATAAATACATTGTTGCTCCTTATGCTATGTAGTCCCCAATGAATGGGGAAGGACATTTTTAAAGAGTAATATTTTAATTTTAATACTTTATGTAGGATTTTATTGTAAATTGTCTTTTTAGACTGATTCTTAAGGAAATTAGTATTTTTTTTAATTACTAACAGCAGATACTGTAGATGACAGTAAAAAAGACAGCTTCTGTCCACAGCTGACAGACCAGTTTCAATGACATCTGATTTACCTTGCTATTTGCCTGCTTTGTCAAACAGTAAAACAGTTGTCAACTTAAAGTGGTGCCTTTACATCAGAATCAGAGAGAAAGTGTTTGGCAGTCATTCAGGACTTACTGAGTAAACTATTCCAGAAGGAGTTGTATGTAGCACTGCCAGTAACAGCCCCAAGTTTGGCTGGATTCCTCCTCACTGTTTGTACTGAGAACCCATCAGGCCCAGTCACCTCCACCTCCACCATATGATAGTCCCTTAACCTGCAGCATGAAGGAACCTGAAGTTGGATGATGCATCAGGATGTGAAAGGTTTCATGAAAATAGATTTTTTAGAAGCACTCACGCTGTATCTGACACAATCTCTCCCTGGACACCATTAAAGCCCAGTGTTCCTCCTGCCACCGCTGCTGCTGCCATGGTGTTCACATTGTTAGGAGCGAGTGGGCACAGCTCTGCAACGGAGCCTCTGAATAAAACACGCCTGCCCTCTTCCTCCGTCCAGTCAGTGAGGACATCTCCTGTCAGCCGAAAGCAGGATGGATGCTTGGACATTCTTATGAACAAAGCCTGAAAATAAGCCAAAAGAAGAAAAAATAACTTTAAGTCTGTGATATGTTCATGTAATCAGGCAAAAGCAAAACTCAGAGCAGCTGCATTTTCATTCCCACAGGTTAAACATTGTGCACTCTCCTATGTTACCGTTAACATCCCACTGTCATTAAGCCTCTGGATGTCCTGGCCTCCCCATAATGCACCACTGGGTACATAGAGAGTCCTGCCATACTGCTGAGCAGCCTGACACAGCTTCTGGTTCAGATCAGGATCAGCAAGGGCAGATGGAGAGCCCACCTAGAGGAGAAAAAAGGGGGTAGCATGACAGTATGTGGAGACTGAATGCATACTGGTTTTGTTTCTCTATTTTTTTTAATCAGATGGTTAATTTGAATCTTAAGAGCAAATGCTCTTAAGCCAAATACTTGCGTATTTGTAAAATCCTTCAGTAGTTAATATATGGAACCTTTATGGTATTTTTTTTTATTTTAAGGATGGTTCACAGTCACAGATAGATACCATTTAAAACAAGTCTGATTAAGAATTGTTAACTGGAAATGATCAAAAACAGATGAAGGTGTGTCAGGACTTAGCTGGGGTTAATCCTGAGGCATATAAAAGACTTATCTGCAAGAAAGAGCACACTGAAGTATAGCAATAAATATTTTCATTATGTACAAAGTAAAAAGCAATGGCCAGAGGACCTCTGCCATCCTATTTCTGATGGTAGCATGAGTATGATGATCAACATTTGGTTTCTCTTTGTGTGGAATAAGTAGAATTTTTAGTTTATGATAGTATTTTATGCTAAACTATCAAATGCTTATGGGGGTCAGTGAAGAGGGCAGCACAGAACTTTTTTTTTTTTAAGCTGACCATATCCATCCCTATTATGACCACAGTGTACCCATCGGCTGCTTCTAGCAGGTTAACTCGCCATGTCACAAAGCTCTTTATCACCTCAAATTGACTTCAGACATCTATCCAATAGAACGCCTTTTGAAATGGGGGATTCACATAATGGATGTTCAAATGGCTATTTGTGTGATGCTATCATGTCAGTATCATGGACCAGAATCTCTGAGGCATGTTTCCAGCACCTTGTTCTGTGCCATGAAGAATTAAGGCTGTTCTGAACGTAAAGCGGATCCAGCCTGGTACTAGCGAGGTGTACCAAAGTGTCCAATGAGTGTATAAGTTCCTTTGAAACATCAAGTTCAAAATACTTTGTCTATACCCTATTTTTATTTCTTAAAAGGATATTATTTAAACAATATGTGTCGATAAGCATTACCAATTTAAGACATTTAAAACAAATTGTATTAATGAATTAAATAAAATGCTTCAATTACCAAAAAAAAAAGAAGTATAATATTGTTAAAAAAATCTATTATAAAACAAATACAGTAAATGCACGAATTCTTTCACTGAAATATCAAAATTAATAAACAGGAGAATCTCACCATGAAATGAGACTGAGACAGAAACTGGCGCCCAAATTCTTTAACTATCTGAGGATGGCACACCTCCACAATCACATCACATTGCCTGCAGAACACACAGTGATTATACCTAACACTTTATAAGGGAGGTTTTGGAACACAAAAAAGCACGTCTTTAGTAGTCTTGAGATAATACATCATGCTGTGGGCATGTTTTAATGCTTATGTGTGTTTGCACCTTTTTGCAAAGGATGATAGATCCCTGAGTATTATTTCAGAGTGGACGAAACCACTGAGCTTGTCAGAATTCCTGTTCCAGACAAAACCCAGAGTCAAACCAAGGGCAGGTCCATCTTTAAGGATCCTCTCCACCAGGTACTGCCCTAAATTGCACACACACATACACACATGCTGTCAGGAAATAATATACAGTACGGTAATTTAAACAGTGTTTGCTGGGATTTAAAGAGAGTTCAGACCTAGATGTCCAAATCCTACAACTCCAATCCGCAGGGGGGAAGGATCGGTTGCCATATCTGTACAAAGGAAGCAAAGAAAGCAGATAAAAGACACAAGCGCAGCTACAAAGCAAACCAACACACACACATGCACATATATGCATGTCTATTTAGACCTTAAACACTACCTGATATCCCTCAATCGCTTCTTGTACAGTTACTACATTTATTGCTCTACACACCCAGTAGGCCTGCACCCCCTCGAGCGATGTCTCCCAACCTGAATTTCAATAACCAGCCCACAGCTCTAAGAACCGTGGGCAAGCAAAGCTCAAAGTTTGACTCAGAGTAGCCTGTAGTTAATCATTGTTGCAGGTCTGTGAAATTATTACACGCAGGGCTCCTCCCCATCCGCTTAAACTTAAATTTCAGCTTTAGACCCATTATTACAAAAACAAATGTAATAAGTTATCTGAAAATTAGAAAACACATCCAGTCAAGACAAATAATGAGCATCAATCAACATATAAGGCATTTCCTTTCCTTTTTGTCCTCTATACACTGTGAGAATGTTTCAGTAAGTAAGTAAGTAAATAAAAATTTATTGGTATAGCACATTTCAGTGGCAAGGCAATTCAAAGTGCTTTACATCACAAGATAATCAAACAAATGCGCATCCAAATCATTAAAAGCATTAAAACATCAATCAAGTACACAGCAAATCATCAAACATCAGAATCATCACACAGAATTATAAAACCCTTCAAGCAGATACACATGATAATCATACTTCATACTTTAAACAGTGCAATTTTCTTTGATCACAATCCACAAAAATTTGTAAACAATACTTTTAATTCAGTTTAAAAGTAAAATTGGACGGGGCTTTGGCACAGAAATTTTTCATAACCATGCACATTTCTTGGAATAGTTGCCACATAAAATAGAGCATTATGCATTTACTAACAAGTTTACAGATATGAATCAAAGAATTCAGTAATTTCACAGGAATATGAACATTTTTTACACATTTAATACATCAGATACTGAGACATGAATGTCTTAAGTACAGGAGTCAACAGTCACCAGGTTAAGTCAGTTTACTGATATAAAAGTTTACATTTCACAGTGATCACACCTGTACACTTCAACTTTGCACCTTACGTGCTGATGTCACCAATTTATTTCTGCTGGTGAGGTCAAAGGTCAGCAATTTGACCATTAGAACTCAAAACAGGGAGCGCATTGATTATCAGAGCGCAATCAGACAGTGAGGATAGGTCTAAAGTTCATTGACATGAAATGCCTGCAGACTAAAAGACACGACAGAGGTTCAAGGCGAGGGGTGCAGGGGAAGAGCTGAGGATCGTACCTGCTGGGAATCAAGACAGCAAAGGCAGAAGAACAAAGTTTTATCCTTCTGAGACAACTGACCACAACAGCGCTGACTTGATGGACATCCTTGAGACTGATGCCTATCACAGGCGACAGAGGAGAAATGAGGTACAGCTGACCTATATTTACAGCCAGTGTCCAATATTTCTTTATTTCTAGTAACACTTTACTTATTACAACCAGATGGAAAGATGTTTAAAATAATAACTTCATTCTGTTTCTATATAAAAAGGTGATGCCTCTCCCCCTTTCTTTCTCTTTGCCTCTTTCCATCAGTCCTGTGCTCTCTTTTTCTTTCTCTTGCCTTTCTTTTTGTCTGCAGCTTTGTATTTCTACCTTTGGACTCCTGGCTCCCCCCCGTCCATCATATCTGCAGGTGTCAAATCTGCTCCAGTACTCCTACTGGCTGTAGCGGTGCTGAGCTGGAATGGAGGTCAGAGTGTCCTAGGTGTGGTGGGAGGACTGGTCTTCTCTGCTGTTGGTGATTGCTGCCTGGTGTGGCCTGAGCTTTTTCTGCATGGTAAGAGCTGTTGGTGCATGAGTTAATCTCAAATTGGAGCATTTTTGTCTATATTTTATTGTAGGCTCACAAATACCTCATTATTGAAATGGCTCTTGGTGATAGTTACCTTGAGAAGACATGCTCAATTTACATGCCAGGATTTATAAATTGCAAATCACATGCCCACTATGTCCTTAACATCTGTTTCAGGAATGGGTGCATTTGCTGTGGCTCATCTGCTGTACTCAATCTCCTTCCTATCCAGACGTTATGCAACAAATTCCTTTTCCTGTTGGACCCGCTTTTTGTATCTGATCCTGTTTATGGTTGGAGGAGGTTACTACATATTTCTATTTCCATTTCTAAAGAAGGACCCAAACGCTGATGTACTAACTCCAGCTGTTGGTGTCTACTTTGTCTTAATTATTCTAATGGGTGCATTAGCTGTTAGAACTGGAAATGTAGCAACACTGTTAGGAAGTCTGAGCTTCATTGTGTCTGATGCGACGCTGTCTGTGCAAGTTTTCAAGGTGATGGCACCAATGCAGCATGGTAACTCTATGGTAATGGTGACATATTATTTGGCACAGCTTCTAATCGCTGTGGGCGACATGACGGCAGCAGAAGACACAGATGACTTTTCAAAATGGAAAAGGTCCTAACCAATATCCCCATGGTACTCCTAAAGCTTGTAATGTATTACATGCTCTCCATTTTCACAAGTATGTGCTGTAAGAGGTAATTTTTTTAATGAAAACATTTTTAATATTTCAAATGGAATAATTTATTTAGAAACAACATGGGGAAATTATTAAGTGAACTTCAATTTATATTCGTATTCTGTGATTTAATGATCGAAATATTTGACATCCATGTTTACATGTAGATAGTGCATGTGGTGGCATGATGTGAAAAGTGCATTATACTGTATGGATCTAAACAATCCTGTATTTTATTAAAAAGGAAATAAACATTATGTGCGTAACTGTGAGTTTTGTTTTGAGAAAAATACAACTGAAAATGAAAGAATGTAAATCTTAAAACAATAAAAATAACAGATTCAAACAAATTGATATTTGACAGTGTTCCACCAATTAAAATAAAAAGCATTTTACATACTGTCTGTAATGGAGACACTTGGGATTCTATTTAAGATATTAAGAATGTCAAAGATTGGACTGAAATAACAGTACAGTTGTTTTACACATTACAATATACAGTACAGTTATTTACACGGTGAAATCCAGGTCCTGGATTATATGCAACTGTCGTAACAGACAAAAAACATTGCTCAACATCCATGACCCAGCTCATGAATGCTCAATTACCCCTTTTTTATACTGTTGCCAAAACAGTTGAGGTAAAAAGAAAAAAAAAATTAACGATCCATCCCGACATCATCTATCTGCTGCCCGGAGAAACACACAACCCTGAGACGCTCACAGAAGTCAAGCTCTTCCTGTTGGAAACAAATATGTGATTTTAAGAGGATTCAGCTCACTTTGTTTTTATAAATTCTTTTATGTATCTTGGTATTTGCAACTAGTTAGCACTTAAACAAAATCAGCTGTAGTTGGGAAAAAAACATTTCTAGACTGAAATAAAATTTTGTAACATTATCGTAATATTTGTATCGAATTTTAAGGTCTGATTGTCAGAAACATGAATTACCTGACTTTCCTCTTTTCCTTGGAGTTCTTTGGCTCTCTGTCTGAGTAATTCCTCCAGACCCAGAGCAGGATTCCTACAGTCTTTGAGCCCTTGTGGAAAGTCTTCAACCAGACTACACCACCATCAGAAATAAAGATGGATAAAGTTACCAATAAGAACCATAAAATAATGTCAGCTTCTTAGTACCAAAGACAGCAAGATAATTAATATTTCTTACCAGCAAAGGGCACCAAGCACGTGTTCATGGACAGGTGAATGCGGTGTGCGGAGGACTGATACCAGCTGCTGTACCATACCCATGGAGATGAGTGTGTCTGAAATGATCAAGAATACGCTTGAGGTCATGTATATTAAACCCAAATTAAATAAAAGCTTGCATAGAGAGGCACATCCACAGTAAAAGATCTGTAGTGGCTACTCTTGTTTTGATCTACTATGTATGTGTTCCCTGGGCAAAGGTAGCAAGAGCAGTGAGTAACACAAATATAAAGAAAGAAAATCTTTTTTTAGTATTTTTAAGTTTTTTTACCCAGTAAAAGCTCTGAATTTGGGAAGTCTGAAACTAATCATGGATGGAAAGCAACGCTGTTCACAAACCATGACATAATAACAAAATATTGTGCCTCAATAAAACGCTACAAAGTGCCCTATCCTCCAGGTAAAGCTAATTGACACCCCCTTTTGAGTGTAAATGAAAAACAACAACCAAAAAAAAAACTACTGGTATAGGTTTGCAGCGCTGTCCTTTTTGAACGTCCTTCTCATGCATACCTTTCTGTTCGGGATGTGACGTCAGCAGATTGAGCAGCAGGAAAGCAGACTTGGTTCTGAGCTTCTCGTTCTCTGACTGCATGCCTCGCATCAGCACTGAAAAACCATCGTAGGACAGGAAGGCCTGGAGACCTGCCTCCTGCTCTCGAACCAGACCTACGATCACAACAGGATACGGTTTTGTTGAGGGCTGTGAAGCACAGTGGCCGTAATATGCTCTCATAACTTTTACATGCTGCCAAACAGCCCTGAGCCACTAAGATGGTGCCATGTGCTATTTGGCATTAAAATGGGAAAGAAGCAGATAATTTAGGTTCTGTAGGTTTAAAGCCGATGTGAGGGGGGAATATGACAAAGACATTTTTTAAAAAGTGCAGAAAAATAAACACATTGGTGGTACCACTTGGTAAATTGGTAAAAATAGACCTGGAACATGGAGATGTGGATCAGCCTGCTCTCCCAATACATCAACTATATCAACTGTTCACATAAATATTCTCAGACTGTGACATGCACAGTTAAAGTGTTCTGGCTCATATATGTGCAGCAATCTGATACAGGATTGTTGTCTTGATGTTTAATTTTTGAAGCAAAGTGTGCCTGCGCATTAGAGCTCTACTCACATGAGACGGCGTAAAGAGCTTTCACTCTGACAGTGGGGTTTGGGTCTGAATCTGTCAGCTGCAGCAGCTTCGGCAGAGCCCCGATGCCAAGCAAGTGGACCTGAAGCTGTGGCATGTTCTGGGCACAGGAGGCAATGAGCTGGGCAGCACGCCACCTCAACCCACTTTGGGTGTGATTAAGATACTGGGAAATGCACAACTCCAGCCCACCAAGGATCATCAAGTCTGTAAAGGACATGACACAGTGAGCATACAATAAGCACATACTGTCTTTAGTGCATCTGATCTCTACTGTAGTACCATTTATTACAAACCTCTGGCATTGTCCAGATTCTCACACAGCTCAGACAGCATCTCAAAGGCTGTTTCCCGCTCATCATCCTCGTCATCCTCTCCCCCCTCTTCCTCTCCAACTCTCTCCCTTTCACTCCCCTCTTTGCGTAGGACAGCCAAGCACTGCTTCATCTGCTCCACTTCATCCAACTGCCCTTTGCATAATTCTGTAAGAGCTTCTCTCAGCCATGTTTTCCTCTGGAACAAAGAAAAAGTGTGTGAGGCTATCACAATGAACACATATACTCTGATGTGATTTCTCCAAATATTGAAAAAAGAAACGAAAAATAAGATGTGGGCATCAGTGCCTTACTCAAATAAACGACATTTCAGTTGATGTGAAATTTTACATTTCTGCACAAAATTCTTGAATCACCCCTTATTTCTTAATATTTGGCTTCCAAGGAACCAGAGTTTCTTGTATTTTTAAGCAATAGTTGAGCAATAGTTCTCCAGGATTTCTGAAGGTCTTTCGAAGTTTTTCTTTCGAAATTGGCTGCTTTATTTTTCTTGAAAAAACTTTCAGTCCAGTCTTTGACCATTTCAGAAGAATGTTTTCTACTTGTTCAGCCACTTAACAAAGACCTATGAATCATTCAAGCATTAAAAAAAAAGTAGAGAAGCAAATTTAAATTGTATCTTTAAGCACTTTGTTACTAGCAGCCTGTCAAAAAACACAATTTGTTCCTTTGTAACCATGAAAAATTCCAAAGTTAACACATTTTGACAGGCATAAACTAGTATTTTTCTGCCTGCAAAGTGATTCCCTAAAAGCTTTAAGCCAAAAACAGTATATCTCAGCCTGGTGTGCAGTGTGTCTTTAAAGAATTTCAGGAAATTGGAACTGGCAGCCCACAAAAAAAAAATAAATAAATAAATTATCTACAGCAGATGAACAGCATTTGAGAGTCATGCCATGAAGAAACAACAGCAAAGAGCAGACACAGGACCTGAGAGAAGCATCTGGCCATTCACTCAATAATCTACTGTTCATTGAAGCCTCATCAGAAATGGTCTCAGTGGAAGGGTGGCTGTCAAAAAGCCATTCTTAAGGAAGGGAAACAGGGAGAAAAGGCTGAGGTATGCCACATTACACACGAACTAG
>VUQK01031856.1:0-11407 GCA_015106715.1 Bujurquina vittata
TTTATTCTCCATCCATCCATCCATTTGCTTCCGCTTATCCTTTTCAGGGTCGCGGGGGGGCTGGAGCCTATCCCAGCTGACATAGGGCGAGAGGCGGGGTACACCCTGGACAGGTCGCCAGTCTGTCGCAGGGCCAACACAGATAGACAAACAACCATTCACGCTCACATTCATGTTCTCATTCACACCTATGGGCAATTTATATTTGCCAATTAACCTAACCCCAGTACGTGCATGTCTTTGGACTGTGGGAGGAAACCGGAGTACCCGGAGGAAACCCACGCAGACACGGGGAGAACATGCAAACTCCACACAGTGAGAGAGAGGCCGAGCCAAGGTGGAATCGAACCCAGGCCTTCCAGATGGTATTCAAACTGTGAGACGCAGTGCTAACCACCGCACCACCGTGCTGCCCTTAATTTATTCTAAGCTGAAAAATTATTTTCTGCCCACCATTTTTGTGAATAACATTCTCACTTTAACATGTCGCAAGTGAGGTAACTGTTGTTGTTGATTTGGTTCTACATAAATAAAACTGTACAGCTTATCATGGGATCCTGTCAGTGGTGCAATGACGCAGCAAGAACAACTCGAATTTCACCACAACCCTTACTAGAGAAGGGATGTTTAGACATTTTTAATGTGGCATTACAATAGTTGTACATTAAATTCAATGCTATGGGTTAGTGTGATCAGAGTAATTCAGTAAACTCTCAATAATGGCTCTGTGAAGGTGTGTTGAACTTGCTTGTGAATCCATCCTAAGATAACATGACCTAAAATGACTTGCTGCTTTGGTGATGACGTCAGATGTTCTTTGCAGCTGTCTTAAGATGAGGCTGGACCACACTGAACCCTCTTTTAAATGGGGTTACAAATTTGAACAGCTTAGCAAACATGGATGCCAAACTTTTACCATACATCACAGGTGCACCCGAACAACCTGGCAACCCATGACCTGCTTGTTCCTGATTGTATGGTATAAATCTGTTATTATCGGTGATCATTTTGGAAGAAAAAAAGCTATAACTTCTTTACTGGTCTGAAATGGAGCTTTACAATTGTCTTGGCGTATGTAAAATTCACAGTTTCATTCTGGTCAGTTTTAATTTCAAGTTTCCAAATGAGTTTTAGACACAGGTAGATAATCTGGTTTGTGGAAAACCAGGGTAACAATTTCACCGTATTCTCCTTGTATTTTAATGTTTCTCAGTAAGGGAGCATAAGAATCACCAGTTGGAGGCTGAGGACATCAGAATAACAGTAAAGATGGTAATTACCAGCATTTAAATGGGCTGGGTAAGGGGCTATTCTGTCACACTTAAACCAGAGGGTCAGGTCAAGCATGTAGCTAATTTATTTTTTTCTATTTCATTAAATCTTACCTGAGGATCAATTTTATGTAGAATAAAATCAAATTCAATGCACAATTGAGTGAGGTCTGAGTAAAACCCTCCTCTAAAATGTATTTTATTGACAGGTAGTACTGTAGTTTTTGGTTTGGTGATAATTTTTTTCACCATTCAAAGTAAGCCAAGTCAGCAGGAAGATTGAGCCATGTTCATGGTTAAGATATTTCTCTTGTAGGTCAAAGTATTTGGTTAAATCTACTCTGTAACTTGAACTGTTGTTGTTCTTGAAAACATTTGATGACAAAGTTACATAGAAGCCCTCACTTGGATGTGTCATCTCTGTTTTTTAACGGAGCCCCTCTTCGTGCTTTATGTCTGAGGGTCAAGTTTTCAATGTTCTTTCTTTAACCCAGCTATTAAATTAGATGGCCAGTTTCTCCATTTAACCAACACAAGTCTCTCACCACCCTGTTTGTGTTAGCTAATATCTTGTCAACATGATAGAACTTGTCTTTGCATACCTTAATTTCTGTGTAGTTCATGTTCATAAAACAATCCTGAAATATCTTCACCATTATAAACTTTAATTTTATAGATGGAAAAATGATTGATAGAATTCTTCTTCATTAAATTATGGAACGTTTTGTTGAAGAATTCACTTCCTTTGTCAGTTTGTAACTCTTCAGGGACGCCACTTTGCCTCAAGATGGGAGCAAATCCACATGTGATGTCAACAGCTGACTTGGATTTTAAAGCCATTACGTATGCTTTTTTGAAATCGATCGATAACTGTAAGCATATACTTGTACTGCTTATTGTGTTTAGATAAGGCCTGTGTGTCACAAAGATCAGCCTGAAATTGATTCATAGGCCATGGAACAAAAAACTTATTTTGGACGAACTTAATTGGTGCTGGCTTATGAAGGGTGTATGCATCTTCACAAGACAAGAATTCTTTCACCTTGATAAGAGTGGTTTCTGACTCCGTCTGAGTTACTCTGTAAAGTTTATCAACCCCGCCAAAGCTTGCAGGATGTGCAGGATCATAATGTATTTTTTTTAAATGTATTAGTCTCACGTTTTGCAAAAAAAATAATGAGTCCTCTTTTTATTTATTTATTTTATATTCAATTAAAAATAAAAGAACTTAAATTAAAAAGATCCACTTTACACCCATCTAGTGACACAAAAGCATTATCCTGACATACATTTCAACATTACCCTTTATGAATGAATAGAAATTTATATTTAATAAGCAAAAAACCTGAATTAAAAAACGATGACATCATCTATATGACAGTTACTTATCTATGTTATAGATCTTTATCTGTTACTGGTAAGATCTTCACATGTAATTGACGGAAAGTGGTACCCCGTATCTAATTTTCCATGCTTATTTTTTAAAGTCAAAACAAAATAATATATGTGAAAAAAGTGAGATAGTCACACAGGTTTGAAACTGGAGGCAAAACGTCCTAGTTTTAGAGTAAAATTGTACATCAAATCGGAAGTACAGTTGACACTGAATCAGATAGTGGATCTGTAATAATCAGAGAGTTATACATTTTTCTGTCTATATTTCCAGTATCCTTTTCCACTTGTGTTAGTTTACTGCCAGTGTTACTTGACTCTTAACCTTGTCAGAGTTTGACAGAATTTTTTTTTTCCTGACTGAATGAGCTTTCATTCATTCTGGTACAAGTATTTGTGTGTAATATATCACTAACTTTCTTGCTGTTTTATTTCTGTAGCTACTCCAAAAGCCTAAGGTAATACTGGGCCCTGTCTGTTTGTATGATGCGCTGCCTCCACTCGTAACAAAGCACGCTGAGCCTCACATGCGTTTGTGTGTTGTTTATTGATCTGATCCACCGCAAAGCATGTATCTGAATAAGAATCAGCAATGAAACTGGCAAACAAACAATTCGTGCGAGCTGGCTTGCTTTCATGTGTCACTTTACGTTACGTTGCAATGCGTGTGATGCGCTGCGGTCAACAAAAATTACGGCCCCACAGCTAACCTCTCTCCTCCATCAAGCGAGCAGGTGAGTGTGACACCCCTTTAACCCTGTCAGCTGTTACCACCTACGCCCATGTGACCCATTCACCAATACGTCACCACTACAGCTGGCGTGATAGCAAAACACAATGTAAGACAATGTTTATCTGGCACCTACAATTTCTCTAAGGCAGATGAGTTAAGCTTAACCTGTCAGACATTACGCACAGGCATTTGATTCTATTTAGTTGTGTTCACCTCAAACACATCTGTTCTTGATGTATGTTATGGAATAGTGTAGAATAATAATACACTTGACACAGTGTTTCATCTTTACTAACAGAAACTACTCCCATGTCAGTCTGCATATTACCTCCATAAGCGATCACCTACATGTGAATTTAGAATTTATTTATTTTGCAGTGCTGGGAAGGAAGCATTCCTATGCAAAAAAAGTTTCTTTAGGACATTCGAGGCCAAAGGTATAAATATTTATGAAAACAAACTTAGTTATAAATCTATGGAACAACTGACTTGTGGGATCTTTGTCACCTGTGAACTGCACTCTTGTAAGCAGCATTATAAATTGTATGAATTCTATTACAACAGTTTCTCAAAAATGCCCCAGATGGTGATTGCATTTCAGGAAATAGAGATTTGAAGTGAAAATCAAGTAATACTGTAAATACTGTACACAAGGAGACAGGAGGGACTGAGGTAAGCTCATTATCACCTACCGTATATTTACACTGGCAGACCAATCTGCCCTGTAATTGGTGAACTTGGGATAATTATATATGCACAGGTTTACATAATTGCATCAACACAATACAATGTGAAACATTGCATTTCAGACCCATCTCGCTTTGAATACCTTAATTGAGTAACTTGCAAGTATTAATAAATACCAAACAGCAGCAGCTACTGTTGCTGACTGTGAAAGATTTTTAAATTTAAGGAACATACCCTTTGTCATTATTTTCATTGAACAAGACAGCTATTAGCAGAAATCAAGTTTATACGACAAAAAAGAAGAAAAAAGCATGGGACTTAAGTTGACATTTTCACAGAGATACTGAGGTTATCTACCAACTACACTAACTTTGACTTGAAAGTACAATTTGAATAGTTGCTGAGTAATTAGCTAGTTTCTTTTTGTTGGTTTATCATTATGTGAACTGTCATCAGAAACCTAGCAGGGTCTTTCCAATTTGCTTGTGGTTTGGCAGCATAATAGACAGTCGTGCCATGCATCCCATTCTGGTAATACACAATGTTTGAACATTAAACTGATGATGTGAAGTGTGTAATACTGATCATCTCTGACCATCAATCTATAAGAGGAAATTTTTTCCAACTTCTCAGAGGAAAACTTTGATATTTTGAAAGACTTGCTCATCAAACCTGCCTATAGATGAGGTGTGTGCTTACACGTATTATTTAGATGACCTAACTGATAATGAAGACTAGAAGGAGGGATACAAAATACTCAGCCAAACCTTTAAATCAAGCTTTTGGGTAAATTAAGTATATCTTGTCTTGTCTCATGAATTGTTGTTGGTTATGGATGATCTGTGACAGGGTTCAGGCAGATGGCTATAGCGCACTCATCTCTCTAGGTTTGGATTTGGTTTTGTGAACTTTTACTAATCTGGTTCCATGAGAAAAGACTTCTGGTTGTGACAGTGTGGACATTAATTGTACCCCCTTCTGCATAAGTGTAATTTTAGATAGCTGCACGCTTCCTTTGGTTGGTGGCTGTAGCTCAGTGGAAAGAAAATAGTTACCGTATGAAACTGATCACACGGTTTGTGTTTTTGTTTGTTTTCTGGAAATAGACACTGATGCAGTATTGGTGATATATAAATTAAACTGAAGTGAAATTAATTGAAAGTATAGTAAAAAAAAAAACAAAAAAAACGTATAAACACCACCTTCTTCCACAAAGACTTACTGTGGCTGTGCCAGTTACTCTCTGACTGCCGGAGTCGGACCCACTTTGCTCACTGTGGTTCTGTGAGGACTGGTACATGTCGAGTGGATGCTCACTGAGGGGCGGCTGGACCCCAGTGTAGTCCTGTGGTGCTGCTGGGTGCTGGTGTGAATGTGGGTGAGAATGTTGATGTGGAAGGGCGTGTGAAGCTGTGAAGTCAGCTGGAATGCTGTTCTGGGGTGGGGGAGCAAACTGGACTGATGGGTAAGCCTGGGCCATGGATGGGTCCGGGGGTACTGGCGTGTCCTGGTTACCCTGCATGAGCAAAGAGATGCAGTTTTTAGTTTTAAGGACCATTTCAGCAGTCTGGATTTTGCCTGATTACTTTCCATGCGGAGTTTGAAATTGAGTATCTTCCTTACAATACAAAATGAGGTGAGTGTTTGTTGTGATTTTGTGTTATATAAATAAAATTTAACTGAATTTAATTATTGGTCACTGGAGGAAAGACTTTTACTCTCAGCTTCAGTCCCAGGTTTCCCATTCACCAAACTTTGACACAGTTCCACAACTTTACATGCAAAATCAACAGCTCTGAGTTGTATTGGTCAGAGATATCAGGAGAATTTTCAGTCTGATGTGTTATCTTTATCACCACACCAAACTGAGACTTGATAAACTGTTGATCTTCATCTGTGAGTTTTACATTTTTACTTCCACAAAAAACTTTGATGTTACTGACCTTCTTCTGAAAAAACCCTTACTGCAACATTACCACCTTTGATACATGATAAATCAAGTACAGCAATGCTAATGAATGTACAATTCTTGGTAACATCCAAGAAAGCATTCAATTGCCACAAGATATATTTTACATTTCCGCAGTTGCGAAGATGTAAGCAGGTTCTCTGATTATTATTATTATTTTTTAATATTGCAACTCAGATTATATGATTATTTATTATCTTTGATTTTTCTTTAACTTTTAAAAACACATAAGATTATTACCAGTTGCAGTTCATAATTTAGCAAGAAGCACAAGAAAATATAGAGGACCAGTGATCTGATGCCATGATCCAGGTACAAGTCGCTTGTTCAAATCAAGTAAAATTGTGGCCATGAGGGTAAATATAAAAAGAGCAGTGCTATAAGAGATGACTGGTTACTGGGTAACAGTCCTGTTCTTTATACCACCACCACTCCACCATTCCACCCTCCTGTTGGTTGTTAGGTTTCCTCATATAGGAAGATACTGTTTATAAAACCATGCAAAGATGGCTTAACAACACCTTCTGCTAGAGGGACTGTTATAATAAATTTTTTTTCAATAATTTAATCTTATTCTTCTTTTGGTTGCTTTCTTTATGAATTGTCTTCCTCCATCTCACCCTATTCCTAGCGTCCTCCTCTAAAACACCAACCCTCCACGAACCTCCTCTGAGGTCTTCCTTGGTTCTTCTTGCCTGGCAGCTTCATCTTCAACATCCTTTGTCCAATGTATCCCTTCACTGCACATATCCGATTCATCTCAACCTGCCATTACTAAATCTCAACCCAGGGTTGAGACCAGGAAGCAGAGTTGCAGTCTTACATGCCTCTCTGCATCTGCTCTGTTCCTGCCATCCCCCCCAAACCCCATCCACATAAAGATGGTGCCTGCTCCCCGACCACCAAAGAACAAACCAAAAAACAGCAAAAAACTATTTAAGCATGAAAAAAGAACAATATAGCATCTTCAGCTACACCAAACAGTAGAACAGTTAAATGTAGATTAATAAACATTAGGTCTCTCTCTTCTAAGTGCTTGTTAGTAAATGATTTAATAATTGATCAACATATTAATTAATTCTGCCTTACAAAAACTCAATTAGAGCAGGATGAATATGTTAGTTTAGATTAGTCAAAACACCCGAGTCACCCTAACTGGCAGACTGCTCAAAGCACAGATTGAGGAGGATTAGCCACAATCTTCCATTCCAAATTATTAAATAATCAAAGACCCGTGTTCAACCTAATTGGAAAACTCAAAAAAACAGTTTTAGTTCTTATTATCAATTTTTCACCTGCCCCTAATTCTGAGTTGTTGTTTTTTTCTCGTATTCTGATTTAGTGCTCAGTTCAGATAAAATAATTATTGTGGGTCATTTTAACATCCATGTAGATGCTGAAAGTTATAGCCTGTACAAGCACTGCAACAAAAAGTCTACACGACTTGCAAGTCCAGTCCAGCTTGCTGTCCAGCCACAGACCAAGGTACTTATAAGAGTCTACAGTCTCTACCTCAACTCCCTCGATCTGATATAGTCGTGACCTTGGTCTCGACTTCCTAAAGTCAATGACCAGCTTCTTGGTCTTTGAGGTATTGAGCTGCAGGTGGTTCCTGTGGCACCACACAGCAAAGTCCCTCACCAGGCTCCTGATTGAACCGGTTGAAAAAGTCATTCAGTTCACTTGCCCCCCCCCAAAGCTCTGGTCTTTGTTTTGTGGCCTGTGATGGTTTTCACATCTTCCCAGACTGCAGCCAGACTGCAGGTTCTAACCAAAAACCCGTGCTAACCACTTCAACACCGTGCTGCTAAGACTAAAAACTCAACCGCAATGTTTAATTACAATTTCTGAGTTAAGTAATTCTCTTCTCCATGCTGATGGCTAGTCTACAATTAAAGTAAATATGGCCATTTATAACCTATGATACAAAAAACAAAAAAAACAAAATCACTGCATAGGAGAAAAGAATATGAATGATAGATAGATAGAGCTAAGGAAACTGTGAGGAAATATAAACATGCCCAGCAAAAACATTCACAGAAATACGTGTGTGTGTGTGTGTGTGTGTGAGAGAGAGAGTGAGCTAGTGAGTGATTTTGTACTTTTTTTTTTACTGGGGGTTTTCCTTCAGTAGAGAATGCTAATTGCATCTCTCCTAATTTCCATCACATCTGCTGCAGGCATTAATTTTAACATTTGGCTTTCAGGCTTGTAATTGCAAGATTTGCATTTTTCTCCATTAATAGTAATCCATGCTGCACACTCACACACGTACATGCAAGGCGGTTTGTATTGCTTGATCGTGGCATTATTTGTAGCTTTGACACTGCACTGAAACACTGAAATTTCTATGACACAGTATTATTTACAAAACACAATTTGTTGCTACATTAGTAGTAAATTCTGACAAGCACTGCATAATATTGACTATAATGTGATATTTAGAACCGTGTATACCAGCTTAATTTTCTAAACGTTGCCAATACTAACACAGTAGAATTTTAAGCAGCGTTTTAAGGATAAAATATATTTTCTGAAAGTTTGACCTTATTTCACCTTTCAGAGGTCAGAGGTGCAAAGTAATGTGATATTTAGTATCTCTATTTATCATTCCCTATGCGCCTATAGGTTGCCAGCAAAGACAATGACAGTAAGAAGCATAGTTTTAAATAGCTGTATATAGCACTATGACTTTGACCTTCACATCAAATCTATTGACCTTGAAGGTGAGCTCCAAAGTCAAATGTGACATATTTTGAATCTTTATATGGTACTACACACCACACTTGTAAGAATGTATAGGATGGCAGAGTTTCTAACTAATAAACACACACTTTATATTTATATATATATATATATATATATATATATATATAATTTTATAGCCTGTCTGGCATCTTTTGCAATCAGAATCCACTGTTGTGCCAGCCATATTTGCTTTATAAGAGCTCTATAAACGCGCTATAGGCTCCTCTTGTTAATGTTTTTCATTTTATTTTATTTATTTATTAATTTATATTATTTACACAAGTCCAGGTTTAATATGATATTACTAGGACAGACATACATGAAAAAAGGAGAAAGAAGGGAAAAAGGGGAGAAAATAACAGAAATAATGGGAACCAATACAGGCAAAAATCATACAATGGTTAACCAAGTGCTGTGCATATACAGATAAAAACACAGCACCTGAAAGAGAATAAGAAAAAAAAAAAAACTTACACGCAAACAATGTTGTTCTGTTGTGTTGGATTGTGTGTGTTTGTCTTTGTCATGAAACACTTAATTCAGTTCAATTCCATTCAATTTTATTTACATATCACCAAATCCCAGCAAACAGTTGTCTCAAGGCACAATATATTGAATGGTAAAGACCATACAATAATTAATTAGTTATAATGAAGGTGGTAAGCCGCAACAATGCCCCCCTGGGAGCCAGAGGCAGACATAGAAAGACCTATGGGACCCAGGTTGTTTGCATTCTACCAGGAGATAAGAAGACCTAAGGCTGCACATTACTATGGGGAGATGGGACAAAAACAAAGGGAGAGGGAAGACAAAATTTAATGACATGCAGCAGTGGTGTATAAAGACATGGACAATGGAAAGATTGAAATGGAGATGAAATGTCCAGTGCATCACAGTAAGTTCCCCAGCGGACAGAGGCTACGGCCAACTAAGGGTTGGCTCAGGTTCAGCAGATCTGGCTCTAACTATAAGCTTTTGCAAAAAGGAAGGTTTTAAGCCTAATCTAAAAAGTAGAAATGTTTTCCCCAAATCCAAACTGGGAAATGGTTCTGCAGGAGAGTGGCCAGATACTGTAGCTGAAGATTCTCCCTCCTGGCATTCTTTTAAAAACTCTAGCAACCACAAGTAATCCTGCGGTCTGAGAGCAAAGCGCTATATAGACCTATTAATTTTAAGCAAAAGAACAAAAATAGTGTCTTCTAAAAAGGACCAGATCAGAAACTTGGTAGCTTAGAAATTCTTTGGACAGCCTTTTTGACAAGAATTCAGCTCAACTGGATTTGACATTGTACTGTTAGAAAATAAAATCCTGATTGAGTCACTTATTAAAATGACTGTATTGGTAACCCTTTAGAAACAAATTACTTTCAACAGCAAAATAAACAAATTTGTGTTTGGCAGGTACTGAAAATATCTTGTTAGATGCAGAAGGGAAAATGTTTAATTCATACTTTATACTGACGGCCAATATTTACCGAGAAAGTGTGCTTTGTGAGAGTCTCTAGTGCTGCATTAAACTATACAAATAGAAAACAATATTAAACTCCTTCACTAGTCTATGACAATCCAGAGTGGAAAGTCTGAATATTTTACCCAAGCCAAGTTTATTTATAGCACTTTAAACACAGTACCACTGACCAAAGTGCTGTACATCCAAAGAGGCACACCAATAAATTAAAATTTTAAACAAACACAATGTGCTAGAGAATACAATCAATTGTAAAATTAACACTAGTATAAGAACATCAATAAATATACAGTCATAATAAATATAATAATAAAATAAAAATAAAACAATAAAATGACAGCAGTTCATACCGAATCTATCAAAAAAGATGAGTTTTTACCATGCTTATCTTTCTAAAAGAAGTTTTCCATCTCTTTTCCAGATGATAAAAAAGTGGGTTTGAATATATAAAATAAAATATATAAAATAAAAATAAATGAAAATAAATCAATCTCAAACAGGGAAATATTTCTATACATCTAAGAGTCACGCCGACCCGGGTTACCAGGCTCAATGATGGAGAACCAGGATAATCTGATAAGGCAACTGGTATTGAGTTTTAGAGCAGCTGACCTGAAAAAGAATATCATGGCTTCGTGGCCAGTTACAAGACTAGATGAAGCACCCACTGAAAGATATGGTAAATGGACTAGTTCTTATTTAGCACTTTTCTACTCTAGCTGAGTACTAAAAGCGCTTTTATACAACACATGTGCATTTACCCATTCACACACATTCATACAAGCACTAGTTCATAGTGCTTTCTATCTAATATTCACACTCCGACGGTTGTATCGGAAAGCAACTTGGGGTTCAGTGTCTTGCCCAAAGATAGACTGGAGCAGCCAGGAATCGAATCAACCTTCCGATTAGTAGTAGACCTGTTCTCCCTCCTGAGCCAAAGCTACCCCAATATGAACACAACACTCCCTACATCACTAAAACCAACCAGCTGATAGGGATGGCACGCTCGAAACAGATGCTTCGACACTGTGTCGAGCTTCTGAAGCGCAGGTTTCGAAACCTGGTTCAAAACACCCACATCACGTGACCGTGGTATAGCGAGGCTTTGGTACATTTCACCGAAGCTCCGATAGGTG